>JAUMHM010095278.1:0-25082 GCA_032362435.1 Melikaiella ostensackeni
TCAGGCATCTCCGATTTTAAGTATGAGGTAAAGATCTCAGTGTCCATATGCAATAGGTGTTGAACTTCGTGAATATTTCTCCAAAAAGTCTCTACAAGCTCGGACGTAGGCAGATTACTGACAAAAGCAAGGGGATCACTAGAGAGGTGCGATGGGTCAACGAGAATCTGTTGATGCGAGCGCGTTTTGGTCTTTTGATCTATCGTCGGTTTTACCTTTCGATTTGAATCAGTCAATGCTCTCGCCGCATCATAAACTAAACGAGCGTTGGTCCAGAGGTCGGACTCCCTCAAATGATTCTCACGAAGAACGTCATCTACCATATTTCATCTAGATCTTGAAGCTTAGAAGGAACCTGGATGTTGATGTTTTTCCTCGACCTGAAATCGCTATCCGCTCTCAAGGTATGCCTGATGGAAATCTCCTCGGTTCGTCTCAATGTCGCTTCCTCTTCTCCGTCTGCGGCTTGTACATGCAGCGGTTAGTGAAACGTTCTGCGGCTATATTCTGTTTGCGAGAAGTTGTCGGCATGGTTTCGTAACCTCTGTTGCATAACGTGCAGAAGCTCTGAGTGTTTCTGGAACCACAGAGTGTGCAGGCGCGTAATGTAACCCTTGCGGTCAGGGATAATGCTGGCATCATTAGAGCAATGCGGCAAGTCATCACTGAGTCGATCCGCCTACTCAAGATTTGGACCGTCTCGCCAATCCGTCATCGTATTTCCATCCAAATTATTTGCAGTACCGCGAACTCCAGGGTGATCGGTACTATTTTCCGACCTATTGTCAGGTGCTCTGCGCCTTCGATCATTCCGAACCGCATTCACAACTGAGTTTGGTATTGCCATAATTGTTCCCACAAAAAGCTAAGGAAAGGGTTTGTCCACCCTTGCAGAGCCTTGCATCCAAGGGTAAGTCTGATTACTCTAGGAGGCCGCCCGGCATCCCAGAGACACCATTTGCCGACACCTCTTCTAGGTGCTATTCAGCTTTCGGCATGGTTTTTCACGCCTCAGCTTGAGGTTTTTTCTTTTGAGACGATCCATTGCTAATTGTCAGCGACTGCTTCCAAACTCTTGCAACTGCATTCAGCAGAAACTCTCGTTAAAGGGATCTTTCTATCCGTAATCTAAGAATGCGTCCGGTGGCCTTGTGATGGGCCCTCTGATTTGATTCTTGAGGTACGAAAACGAATTCGAATGACCACGAAACAGTGGAAAAAAACAATGAAACCGATATATATATATATATATATATATATATGACCTGTCGCGAAGAAAGGGACCTTAGTCGAAAGGCAAGATTTTTCAGGGCGAGCATTTGAAATAGCTGCAAACAATGTAGAATCTATAAGTGAAGGTCGTTATGTCCCTGATTTTCGCCAGTTTTCATGATTCAACTTCAACTCCTAAAAAAATCTAGGACAATTACTCGTATAGTAAAATATTTGAAGATAAGCATAATAAACCCTAAAATCTCCTCTATAAAATGAGCCCATATAGTGCATAAATGTTCACTGGTCCTCAAATTATCATAAAAATTGTAGAAGCATTAGTGAAATACTGAAATGTAACTATTTTATTGTGTAAACACACAATTGCTGTTGAACGATCGAATCCTCCCTACTGTAGAATTTGTATTTTCACTTTTTTTGCTTAGCCAACGTTTGCTAATAAGTTCAATAAATTTATGATGTGATAATGAAGGGATCTTCATTCGTAGGTACGTAGTTGAAATGAAGAAAGTTGCAGATGGAGATTTCACTACTTAACTCAAATTTGCTTTTCAATAACTATCAGAAGGCTTGAACTTCTGAACATAATTATTATTATTATTATATTCAGCTGTATTTAAGTGTGCCTATCTCGTTAAATGAAAAATTGTACTTCATAAATTTGTTGACTGAGAATCGTTTCAATATATTATCAATATCATTATTGTTATCATAACATAAAGCCAAATCCCTTTCGGGGTAAGTGTAACTCGTTCGGTTCTGGTCTCGTTTTACCACTAGGGATTAAGGAATTTGCATGGTAAATTTGAGTACGGGATAATTAGGAGGAGAAGGAATAGGTTTTAGATCAATCTCACATCGTGGCTCCAAAACTATTCGCTTGATCAATCTCTCTAGCAATCAAACCAGGTGAAAAACTTCGCAAACCTGAAAACGGAAATGGAAGAAATTTAGGATATTCTGAATGAGTATAGTCATGGCAATTATATGAATAATATAAGATCGTTCTTGAAATTTGCAATATTAAATTTCTTAATTGATTTTCCATAACATAAAATATATATATTCTCAATAAACTTATTCAATTTGTTTTTGAATTTCTTTGTATTAATTTATCTTAATTAAAACAATTATAACAATTTTCAAAATGATATCGAAAAGTGGTAAATCTTATTCTTAAGACTCCTTAGCCTCGTGACCTTGTTTCATTCTATAACATATAGTAAGAATGCTGAGATTTATGGAATTATTCAAGTTAAGAAATAAAATGTTGTGACTTGGCATCCGAAAAAAATAAAAAAGACTGAACAAAATTTTATTATGGGCCGAAAAACGATGGCGATTTTTTCGTGATTATAGTTTTTGGTAGTGAACAACACTGAAAAATTAGAAATAAAACAGAAACATTGGTATGCAACAATTACTGAAAAATCTTTAAAAACACATTTCTTTAATAAGTTAATTGCACATTTGTTGTTACAAAATCAAACAAAAATAAACTGAGGATTTAGTCTCAGATATAAAAAAATTATTATTTGTAAGGTACTGGAGAAAGATTGTTAAAAATATTAAGCGGTACAACTTCTAAAAGACGAAAATATTCGAGAATAAGTGGCATGATCAAAGAGATTTGAAAAAAGTAAAATTTTCTCCACCTTCTCTATCAAAGGCCAGAAGTAAAGGCTTAAGAATAATTTCAGCAATTGCAAAATGTCTTGTCATCAAGCAAAAATTACTCTTAAGATTGATAAATTGTGTTATTAATCTTGGAAAATAATCACCATTCATGAGCTTGAAGGAACATTTTTAAGCAAGTAATAATCGTTTAAACAAAAAGTACAGTGTCTTAACATTCGAATTTTTAAGGTTCACATTGAAATTTGAAGGAAAACTAAAGTGGATACTATTTTCAATAGTGTTTCATTGAAACCACACGTATCGAAAAATCCAGTCTCAAATGTTTAAACTGTGTGTTGGAAGTAATAAACAGCTCTTACGGTTATAAACAAGCTGAAGACCTTTCCTCGATTGGAACTAGCTAGATTCTCTAATTCTCTAATCAACTCGATGGATACTGCCAATCTTGACCACATTCAGTCATCAATGTAACTGAAGGGACCTGTCCTGCTGGCTACGGCTCTCGTCGACACTAGAGGTTCGGATGACAGTCGCCATCGAACCAGAATACATCTCGACCAAGTGGCTCAAGCATCCTTCATATCTGAGTCGCTTGTCCAGAGATTGAGACTTGCGAGGCAACCAGCTATCATCTCGGTGCTCAGTGTGGGCAATCAGAAAACAAGACCGACCAGAGAACTAGTCTAAATAAAGGTTTGATCTAGAACCAATCCTCAGACAACTTTTAGGGCAAGAGCAATCATTTTATCTATGCTTACTTCATATATACCACCTGATGGTATAAATACCGATGATTGAGAACATCCCAGGGGTTTTGAATTGGCAAAACCTTTTCTAGAAAAGGGTGGAATCATGAAAATGATTCATTGAGAAGGGACTCAAAAAAGGAGGTTTTAGGGACTCCAATAGCTCAACAAACTTCGTTGGGTTGGATTCTTTCGGAACCCTTATCAAGGGAGTTCGCTACTTAAGTGCAGTTTCTGGCGGGATTGCGAAGTACAGTAGACTATGAACTACTAAACTTGCTGAGGAGATTTGTCGTTCAGGACGACATACCCTTGATGGTCTCTAAACATAGTCTAGCAGAGGAGAAGTGTGAGCAGCTATTTACCTTCACTTTTCAACGTAGTCCTTGAATAAGAGTCTGCATTTAGGGTCCAAGTTACAGACTGAACTGGCGGAAATCATCCTACGATGGAGGATGTATTCAGTAGTCTTCACTGCAGACATCAAGAAGATTTTTCGGCGAATTTGGATCCATTCACAGGATCAAACCTTTCAAAAAATTCTGTTGAGAGAAAGTCTCACCAGAATGTTCGAGCCTATTATCTGAAAACCGTCACTTTCGGTTTTGCCTTTTAGCCGTATCTAGCGTTACGTAATCTACTTCAGTTAGCGGAGGATGAGGGCGATAACTACCCCCTCGCAACTAAAATTCTGAGAGAATCGATATACGGCGATGGCGTACTCTCAGGGCCGCACGAAAGTCTGCACAGCTCAAGAAAAACGCAGACAGGTAGACCTGTTGCTGCAAGCAGGGGGCTTCACACTTGAAAAATTGGTGTCCAACGTTCCAAGGTTCTACAGGATGTCCCCACTGAAAATCGAGAGGAGGCTTCTTCTTTTCTGCTCAACCAAGATCCATCTTTTCGTGCTTTTGGTATTTTATGACAGCTATCTTCCGATTGCTTACGTTTTCAGATCGACCCATTGTCGAAGATGAGTCGGGTCATGCAACGATCTTCTCAGAGATAGCTCGCATATTCGATCCATTGAGATGGTTAGCACCTGTAATCGTCAGAGTCTATGAGCTCTCAAGGTAGGTTTGGATGAACAACTTTTAGCTGAGTACGTTGTTAATTGGACGAAGTTCAAAAATGAGTTACCTGATCTCTCCACTCTAGCCATCCCTCGTTGGCTGGATTTTACATCTGGTAGTGACTCTCATCACGGCTAAAACAACGGTTATTCGTCTAAAGGAGACGCCAATTCCTAGACTCGAATTGTGTGCCGCTGTGTTGTTGGTGAGATTAGTATCTCATGTCCAAACAGTCTTGGGTCTCTCCTCTTCTACACCGATACATCTTTGGTCCGATTCAGAGAACACTCTGGACTGAATTCGAGGGCACCTTCTCTTCGATGGAAGACTTACATTTCAAAAAGGGTTTCAGAAGTTCAACGTGTTCTACTAGAGGCGGTTTGGCACTATGTTCCCGGAGTGGACAATTCTGCGGATTGTGCATCAAGAGGTCTCTCACCGATTCGATTAGAGCACCATTTGCTTTGGTGGCAGGGACCTGTTTGGTTGGCCAAACCCAAAATTTTTTGGCCAAGGTCTATTGAACCTATCGACCCTCCTGTTGATAGAGAGGAACGAGTCATGACACACTCTGCTCTAGTTGATCAGAAAGCACCTTAGCGACTTCTGGGTCAATATTCTTTGCTTACTAAGTTACTATGGATCACTGCTCTCTGTTTGCAGTTCGTAGATCGGCTTCGTGGGAAATGGTTCGAAAGGCCGCCTTGTTATCCGACGACGGCCTATCTTAAGCTGGCACTAAAAGGGCTTATCGGACACGTTCAGCGTAAAGCATTTCCTGGTGATATCATTAAGCTACGTCGACGATCGCCGGTCTCAAAATTGAGCCTATTATCAAAACTGTTGCCCTTTTTGGGCTCTGATGTTTTACTGAGATTGGGGGGTCGACTGGCTCATGCAGTGCTGGATGATGAGGGAAGATGTCCTTACATCTTACCTAAGACTTTGCAGTTGACGACATTGATCGTCAGGAATGGACATCAATTCATGCTACATGGTGGTCCTCAATTAAGCTCGTCCTACTTAAGGAGGAAATATTGGGTTCTCTCGACTCGTAAAGCTGTGAAGCGCGTGTTGGCTCGGTGTGTGGTATGTGCTTGTTACCGGGTAAACTCGTGTTATCAGGTCATGAGTCCTTCACCGACTTTTAAAGTCACTCCAGCAATTCGGCCATTCGCAGCAGCTGGACTAGATTATGCGGGTCCAATCTAGATGTGCACCACCAACGGACGAGGTCATGAAGCGTATAAGGTATACATCGCCGCCTTCGTTTGCTATGCTACCCGAGCCCTACTTTCGAAGGCAGTATCGGGCTATACTGCTGATGGTTTTATTGCCGCCTATAAGAGGTTTTTGGCTCGACGAGGCGTCAACCACACTCTTTACAGCGACAACGGAACTAACGTCGAAGGAGCTGATCGGCAGCTACGCGAGCTATTTTCAGAGGCATCAGCTGTCTTTGATGAGGTCGCTCGTTACCTCGCCGATAATAATACGACTTGGAAATTTAATATACCCGCCGCTCCACGTTTTGGTGGATTATGGGAAGCAGCGGTATGATCAGTCAAACACCATCTAACCGTGTTATCGGAGAAACTACTCTACTTTTGGGGAGATGTCAACCTTTCTTGCACAAGTTGAGGCATGTCTCAATTCAGGGCCGATCCAACCTTTGTAAGATGATCCCAACGATTTGGTCGCTTTGACTTCAGCACACTTTCTCATAGGCCCTTCGGTCTTCACAATACCCGAGCCTTCATTAGTAGATGAAAGGCTCACATCTAGAGAGCGTTGGCAACTCTCAATTCAGATGTATCAAACTTTTTGCAAAAGATGGCCGTCGAAGTACTTACATGAACTTCAAGCGCGTCCTAAATGGCAGGAGCCGACACCACCGGTCAAGAATGGAGAATTCGTGTTGGTTCTGCAGATGAAAATCCCTCCTACTAATTGGTCTCTGGCTCGAGTGATTCAGGTAAATCAGGGATCAGATGGTCAAATTCGCATTGTGTCTCTGAAGACGGCAACTTGTCTTTTAGTTAGAGCAGTTGTGAAAATTGTCTCGCTACCAATTCCTGTTCCAGATCCTACAGATTCTTCGCCACCACAATCTATCTCAGGGCGGGCGTATCTTTGAAGGTTCAAGGTGGACAATCTTTTTTTCTTCTTCAGGTCCAAGGTGGACAATCTCTTTTTTATGTATGGGTCATTCGTGGATTCATCATGGAGGTGAACGAGAATGTTGAAGATTTCTCTGCACAGTTTAATTTAAGTCATTTTTCGCGGTCGCGTGTGATCTCAGATCGCGTACGACCCTAGTAATTCTGTCCGTTCCCCCCCCTCTGGAGAATCAAGTACCTGGGAGGTGCAGGGGGACAGTCAGTACTGCTCATAGCACGGTCCAAGACACAACTCTGTACGAATGTTCTTTAACTCTTTTTGCTTTTCTCCGTTGCTTAATTGTTTTTCACTTCCTACTAACAAGTACGAATGGTACTAACAGTGTTACCTTGCTGACGTTACTAATCTTGTAGTAACCTCCGGTACCCGCTTCCGCTATGAAAACGGGTACAATAAATGAACTTGACTATTGGAAAAACGTAGAATTTTATTTTCTCAACCCTTTCCCCCTAACTTCACTGTCGGATCGTTTTCTAGTTTGCATTTTCAAACAATTCTCGATATACGAATTGTACTTCTGGTTTCTGCAAATTCTCTATTCTAACTCGTGTCTGTTTCGGCTTATTACTAGTTTTTCTTCTCCGCCACCCTTGACCTACACTCATTTTTGAAACTATGAGGTTGTGATCGGTTCCACACTTAGAGCCTCTCATAACCCTGCATCCCTTACAATCCCTCTCAGTCTCTCATCCACTACAATAAAGTCAATCATACTGTGGCTTTCGCCCCTGCACCGAGTATACATGTGGATCATTCTATGTCTAAACCAAATATTCGTAATAAACAACACTTTTTCTAAGCATAAGATAAACAATTCGTCCCCGTTACCGTTCGTTTTTGGGTCTCTGAAATGGCCTAGTACCCTGGCGGTACCTACGCGTTGCACGCCAACTCAGCTTTTTATATTTCCGAGTAGAATTTTCCTTTCGCCACGATCGCAAGTCCCTGATATATTACTTAGCGAGTGCCAGGACGTATCTTTTACATCCCTCTTGACATTATCGACTGGAGCATAGCACGCTATAGTAAATGGCCTCCTGATCCCCACTTTCATTCTAACCCATAGTAATCTAGGCGATACATATTCATACTTTTTGACATGCTGTTTTTCTCCCTTATTCATAATCAGACCGACTCCTTGGCTACCATATAATTCATTATCTACTCCTGACCAAAGTTCAAGTCCGTTCCCAAAGATCATTCACACCTCTAGCATTCCAAACACGCAGTCTCGATTCAACGCCTGAAACTTTTTCGAGGACATGCCTTTCGTCAACAGATGTGTCAATCAATGTGTTATGATCGAATTGTGTTGTACTCTGAGCAGGGCACCAGTTTCCTGCAGTTTGGTCGCTGAGATGGAAAAAGACAATTCAATGCTCCAAAAGTGTAACAAGAAATCTCAAGCGTGAATAAAAACTAAATAAGCTTGGAGGCTTTCCTACATTTTAATTTTTTAATTTCCTAAAGTTCCCACAACTTTCTTAGCAGTTCAATGAATTGTCGAAAGTTCCTGTTAATTTCTACACATTTTCGAAAACTCCCGTAAATTTCCATAAGTTTCTTAAACTGTCCGTAAATTTCCGAAAGTCTCAATGAATTTTTGGTAATTTATCAAGAATCATCAATTTCCATTACCTTATTTTTTCAGACCAACGATCCCTTTCGCGACACAGTATGTTAGCGACTGCTTCGGGAGAGACTCTCGATATCAAATTTGAAACTGTAACAAAGCTGACCGACGGAACTTTTTACAGTTTCCTGCGCAAATTCAGAAAACCTGTTCTCTTCTAGGACTAGGGCCTTTGAGAGATTTATGCTCTACTTGAAAGTCACTGTAAAAGACATTTGTTTTGCAATTTAATTAATTCAAGTGATGTAGCACGGTACCAATGGGTGTGAAATAATGCGAAATGAATCATGTTTATTGCTAATTTCAGTGGAAATGAAAAATTGTTTGATGCCACTTCAACTTGTCTATAATTTTCTTTTTTGCAAGGTGACGTTTTCTGTAGGCAATTTTTGATGAATCTATCAGCCCTTCTTTCAATAAAAATTTCGTACACCGGAATAATGAATAAACATTATTTACTTTGCATTATTCCACACCTATTGGCACCGCGCTACGTCAAAATAGGTTTTACGAATTGAATCAGTACATTTTTAATACCTTGCTAACTATAAAAAATCGAATAGAGGGAGAGCAAAATTCAACACCATCGGTGAAAATTTACTTCCGCTGTTCAACAAGCAAACAGTTCATTACAAGAGTTATTTTTCAGTATATCATCTTTTTATTGAGGAATACACATCACGAAAATATTTATACAAGTTTCATATAGTGTAATATCGCGGGTCAAGCTGAACTTTCAAAATTTTTCTTCCGCGCATGTACACCAAAAATCTTACTCCAGCTATTGAAATCTCTTCCCTTGAAAGAGAAGATAGGTCATAGTTTTGATGTAAATTTTCAGGTAAGAGGCTGATTCCTTCCACGTTTCGTGTAGCAGGATCTTCCGTAACCATAAAGTTAGTATTCCAATAATGAATATACCATGTCGAATCAGTAGGTTCCATAGTGCTTCTGGCAGCTTGAAAAGAAAAGATTTGTAAATTTAAAAAGATTAATTATCAATTTCAAAATCAAGCACTGAACAATTCTGAATAGAAGCACTGGAAACTGAACAAGTTGAATTTGAAATTCTTCAAGAGTTCTCAATTCAAAATAAAAGCTTTCAAGAATCATTTATTTCAAATTGAAATTTTTTAAAAGCGAAATTTCTTGGATCTGGAAAATATTGTATCATCCGTTTTCGTACCGATATGTTCTTGATTCAATATTAATTTTTTTTGCATGATTGGGAAATCCCCAAAAAAAAACTTCCGAAACTGAAATATTTCCGAACTGGACAATTTCCGACAGTTTGATAGATAATCTTCGGAAAAGCGCTTACCTCCGATTGGTATCAATCAATATGAACGTATTGAGGCTAGAATTTATATATTAATATATACTTTATTTATTTCTGTGACATCCAAATTTTCATTATTTGCAACTGCACAATTTTCATATGAGGATAGAAGAAAAAGGATTTAAAACTGGAATCGTTTGATATACAATAATACGTTTCGAAAATTTATTTTAAAAATAAGCACGAAACGTTAAAAGTTAATTAATTGAAAAGTTAGACCTTCAAAGTAAAAAATGCCAATACTAAGAAGTTAAATATTGGTTTTCTTTTATTATACGATCTTTCATGCAAGCATTAAAAAAACTGTTGTTGCAATTGCAGTCTCGCATCAAGAAGTGCTAGCTTGCTCGAAAATATCACACATTTCAAACATAACAAAAACATAACTCAATTTAAGGAATATTCTAGAACATTCCAAAAGTTTTTGGAAATTATCAAGAGCTTAAGTATCAAAATATGCCAAAATTTCTCTAGAATATATTCAATTATAATATTGAAAATTAGTAGAAAATGAAGTTTTTCATGGATATTTCTCTACCAGATGACACAGCCTTTCATACTTTTCCATTTTCAAGGCGTGTATATTTGGAAATATTTTAAAAATTTTAATGCAGTTCAGAAGACTCAACAAAAATTAATTAAGTGACTTGATATTAATTCTAAGATAATAAGGGGTATTAAGAGATTACAAATTTTTTTATGGGATTTTAAATAATTCGCTAAACTTTTCATGAATATTTTGAAGCAGTTAAAAGGTTTCACGAGTAGTTTTGAAAATTCTAAGAATTTTTATGGAATCTTGAAGAATTATTATGGGATTTCAATAGATATAAGGAATTCATAAACGTTTTATAATGTTTGTAAACATTTGAAAGTATTTCACAAGAATTAATGGATTTCGTAGGAGTTTAAAGATTTGAAGAGATTTTCAAATATTTCAGAAGATTTCACTGGATTTCAACAATTCCATTCCGTTTTTAAGGATTTCTTTGAATTAGAGAAGATTTGAAAGGATTTCATAGAATATATGACATTTAAGAACATTTTTGAAAGATTCTAAGTGATTTCAGAAGATTTCCATATATACCAATGGATTTTTAAGGAATTTCAACGGATTTCAATACCGTATTTTAATGAACTTCCGACGATCTCAAAGCTCTCCAACTATTTCATTTAGAAAAATTTAATACAGTTTTGAAGAATACCGGAATATTTAGAGGAATTTAATAGGACCCATAAGGCTACATGATATTTTAAGAGATTCCAAGGGATTTCCAAAGATTTTGAAGAATCTAAAATAATTTAGGTTATTTTCAAAGATCCCAAGGCATTTGCAACATATTTCAAAGGATTTGAGATATTTTAGGGTATTTTAGAAATTCCTGAATGATTTACATAATGTTAAGGAATTTCCGAGGATTTTAATGATTTTTAGTGGTTTGAAATAATTCATACAGTCTTAGATAATTTCGGAAGATTTGAGGGAATTTCATAAGACCCATAATGTTTCGGGATACTTTGGAAGATTTTAGAGGAATCTCTAAAGATTTCAAAAAATTTTTAATGTTTTAAAATATTTTCAAAGATTCAATGAAACTTGCAACAGATTTCAAGGATTTGAAGGGATTTCAAGGTACTTTGAGGGTCGTGGGGTATTTCGAATATTCCAATAAATTTTCGAGTGTCATAAAATATTTCGAGTAATTCTAAAAGATTTGAAATATTTTAGGGTATTTTAAAAGATCCTGAAAGATTTAAAGTGTTTTAGAGAATTTTCAATGGCTTTGATGATTTTTAGGTATTTGAAAAAATTTCATACGGTTTCAAGTCATTTCGGGAAATGTGGAAGAGTTTTATAGGAACTAAAACGTTTTTAGAATATTTTGAAACATTCCAAGGTATTTCTAAAGATGTTGAAGACTTGAAGAATTTCAGAATATTTTGAAAAATTTCAAGAAATTTTCAGGAACTTAACAAAACTTTAAGGGATTTGAAAAGATTTGAAAGGATCTGAAATATTTCAGGGTGTCTTAATACATCCTAAAAGATTCAGAAAATTACAGAATTCACAACATTTCAAGGTTTTGTCCTTCATTTGAAGGGCCGCTGCAGGCGGCCCTCGGTTTCTTCCGGCCCATCGGTGATTGCACCGATTCAATCTCAGGCTTAGGACTCATTCGGATCAACCAGCAATGCACAAATCGATTAAAAAGGATTGAAATGTGGGTTCAATCCCTTTCAATCAGTGCATCAAATAGGATGTAAAAAAGCATCGGATTATATCGGATTGGATCAAAATGAATTCCTATCCGAAACTTTCGCCAAGGTAGCTCCTAAAATTCATTCAACACGAGTCACATGAGTGTTCCCAAATTTCATTTCACATAAATTTGATTTTACTGAAAATAAAGTTACCTAAAACGTATTCACCCGAAATGTAGCTGAACCTCATTTTCATTTGTTGGAAATATTAATTGACATGAATTATATTTGCCATAATTTCCATTGAACCGAATTATCATTTTCCATAATATTTATTTTCACGGATAGCCATTTAACCTAATATTGATTTACCCGAATTGCCGTTTGTCAAAATTCCTACATCACCGAATCATCATGTTACCTAAATTTTATTTTTTCTAAAACACCACTTAACCTAAGATTCATTTACTCCAAGTGTCACTAATCGTAATTCTCACTTCACCGAAACATCATGTCACATAAATTTCGTTTGCTCTAAGCTGATTCCGTCATGAAAATAATGACTCGAAATTCAAATAAAAATTTCTGATTGGCTAAATATGAATTTCATGATATTTTTTGTCTGGTGTATGCAGCTTAGGAGAAATGAGATTCATGTGACAAGATGACTGGGTGAAGTGAGAATTATAAAAAATTACAATTAGAGTGAATGAATCAATCATATCCCACATTCATTTACCTCTTGGGTTCGGTGCTCGCACTCCCAATAAAAATCCGTATTCATTTACATATTCCACAAACCGTAAGTTTTCTATATAAACGAGACGGATATAAAAATTGGCGAATCGATGAGTTGTATAATTAGGAACAGAGCCCGGATAGTCAGCTTTCTGCACTATTTTTCTAGTAGGATCTAACCACACCTTTATGGTGTGTTGCTTATAAGTGATATTTCGATCTTCTGGCCTGTCAAAAACGGTGGGAAGCGGGGCTGGTAGTTTTCGCGGTCGACCTCGCCTTCGCGGGGTTGATGAACCTTCTCCTCGACCTGCCGAAGACGAAGCACTCAATTCTGTAAAAAAAAGCAGAGATTTTTCATCTCAGAAAGAATAATTATAGTCTTAAAATTGAACACTCAATAATTTTCAATTGAAGCAATGAAAATGAAACAATTTTAATTTGGAATTTTTTGCGAGTCCATAGCTTGAAAAGAGAGCATTTAAGAATCACTAGTTCTGAATTTATAGTTTTTCTGCGCATCGAATAATCTGCAACTTTAACTTGTGAAAGTGAAACAACTCCCCAAAAAAACGTAAAATTAAAACTAGACTAATTCTATTTTAAATTATGTAAAATTTCATGAAAAGTCTAGGTCACGGTGTCGGAATGATTTCCTATTTTTAAATATGATTCAAGAGTAAAACTGACAGGACACATATGTCGCAGTTAAATTACAAAATTTTATTTTCATTTTCAACGATCATTCGAAGATTAACTGCTAATTTTCAAAAATTGATAGACATTTTTTTCACGATGCAGTATTTTCCCAAAAAGCCTAGGTATGCGTGATTTTCTTTTTTTGTTCGACGTGGGGATTCTCGCTCACTCACTTGACCGTAAGCAAATTTTTTCAATTTGAAAAATAACAAACTGGCAGCTATTTTCTTAAAAGTCTTGGAAGCTCAAACATGTAAAACTGTAAAATTTTACGAATTGCAAATCAAAAGCGTTCTTTAGTCTAACAGCTGTTAACTTGAGAGAATTCAAAAAATTCGTATTTTGAATTTGAGCTTGACATTTAAAAATAATTATTTTGGAATTATGTAATATTTCATATTTAAATTTTGAATTATATTCTATTAAATATACTCACCACAAAAATTCATAAAAATAGCGATTGTTAGAAGTATAGTGCAGATAAGGGTCTTCATTTTCCAGATGGATTTCGTAACTGGTGACTGAGAAATTCGGAACATATTCAATGCTCTATATATATATACTCATCACTGTAGACAACGTGGCAGAAACATAAAGATAACTGCTATGCTAGAACAGACCTTGTACTGTGTTCTTTTCCTGATAAAATAGTTTCATATCTCAAGTGAGAAGTATTATCAGTAACAATCAACATAGTTCGTGAAACAAAAATTTTACAAGGTCTCACCATGCGTTCATAATTTTATTTCCTCTAATGCATTCTTAAAGTTTTCAGAATTTGTTCAATTAAATAAATTATAAGAGTTATATTTCTTTCAGAATTACAATTAAGAAATCACATATTTCATCATGAAAAATTGTCTTCTAATTCAATGCTCTCATCCCAATCTTAACTTCTCTGCTATGGCAACAGGTCTATCCATGGAGCCTAATGAATTGAAGAATTGTTCATAAACTTACATACTGTTAAAAAAAATTTGATTTATCACGACTTTTCGTCACCAAATATCATTACAATACTAAATTATAACGACTTTTGTACTAAATCATTTTTTGCACAATAAATTGATGCACTGTAGGATATGTTCAAATAAATTGTTGCGAACAATTATAAACAATTCTGAATGCAAAAGAAGGTGCTATTTTAAAGTTTCATGTTGCATATGTCATTCTGTATAGATATCTCTGAACTCCATAAATTGTTTACACATTTTTTATCCATGAAAATTTTTCATCACCAAATACCATTTCAATAATATATCATGACGATTTCAGTACGGAATTTTTTTTTATACAACAAACTGATTACTGAATTATTTGTTCAATTGAATTGTTTATAACAATGATATGAAATATTGAACGCAAAAACGGGTGCTACTTGAAACTTTCGTCCTACACGTTATTCACAAATTTTAAACAAATGTGTCCTAATTAGGTACAGTTCTGCAAAATTGCTACTTGACATTTTTCAAACAATATCTTTTTGCAACTAATCTTTCGCACCCAAAATATTGGAAGCAAAAGAATTGTCATGAGGTCAATTTTCTAGAATATTCCTTTCGAAAAAAATGCTTGAGTTTACAAATATTCTACCCCCTTTCATTCGCATATTTTTGAATTTTTAATTCCATAAAAAAAAATTTCTAATGCTTTAAGAGTGTCGCTTCAAGGATTCAAGAAGAGAAATCCGATCACAGTATTTTTTGTAGCAATAAAAATTTATCACAACGCAGGCTCCTCCTAAAAAACGCTACTCTTGAGTGAAAAATTAATATCTCGTAAACTATAGGCCGCGAAGAGTTCGAAAGAGGATAACTTCTAATGATATGACTCAAGTGAGACTTGAGTCTAGTTTCTAGTATAAGAAGTAACTTCACGACTCAATAATAGTCTATTAAATATTCATTTCAATATGTCAGCTGAACATCACAAATATTGATATTATTCAGAACTCGAATTCAAATTATTCCATTTGACAGCTTACAATGTTTAGAAACCAATCTCTCCTGCATGAAATTAATAGAAGGATAAATAATAAGGTTTCTGGTTCCAGCATTAGTTCAACTTCTTTCTGGTTGTCGACTTTCACATTATTATAAAGAGCCCTTTTCAGGAATTCATTGTTCCCATTTTTTAAACCATGTCAATGCGGCTACCTTTGAATCCTCTAGGACGTTCTAGAAGTTGAATTTTTGGAAAATTCAATCTAATCCAGTCTTCTTATAATGAACCTGTCTCTTATTTCCAAATTCAAAGAATGCCACATTTGAATGCCCCAGACACTAGAATAAGCTCACCCTATGTTTTCGAGGTCGCTCAGTGCAAATCCTGAGTCGGTTCCAGTATTTACCACGTACCACGGTCCCGGCATTCAATCTTTGATACGTAACTTTGGCAAAACTTTGAATCCAACAGACAAGACTCAACTCGTCCGATTTCACGCTTAGCGGAAATTGAAAGCTAGTCGAAAATAAGTTGATGTCGTCGACAGCATTATGCAGATAACAATTGTGCGAACCAGCATTTCGCACGTTCTCGCACTGCATGATTATATGTTTGATCACATAGTGATATCAAGTGATGCATGCATCTTCGTTATTTTGAGAATGTTGAACGAGATTTTCTCTCAGTGTGATCTTGTTGCTTGAACGATTAACGAAATCCTGCTACTCCGACAGATTCTGTGAACGATGACAGCTGCCCTGAAAGAGGATGTGCACAATGATTTGTATCACTATCTGTTGGAGTAACGAGGCCAGTAGGAGCGTACTGCCTTGCAGGAGGGCATAAGGGTGTGTGGATGAAGCCGTAGTGTGTCCGGCGATGAGTTGACTTTGTCCTCGTCAAAGTCGGAAAGTCCTCATACTTAGCCCTGGAGTTATGATCTCACAATTGCTAATTAGGATGAAGAATGGGTGCCACATAAAATATACGATTATTGTAGATCACAATTGACTCGTTGGCATAAAAGTGAAAATATTGAAGATCTTGAATTTAAAAGTCCAAGTTTATGGGCGGAACCCACTCGTGAAGAGAATTGTTATTTCTGCAAGAAAGACGTAACTGGATTCAACAAAAAAATAAAAGAATAATCGCTCACGTCGATGTTCCGACAGTAACAAGACCCATCAAGATGTGCAATGCAGATGATCAGGATATTGAAGGAACGGATGTTTTTCTTCTCGGAAAAGTTTAGAGATCCAAGAAGACGCTAGCGGAGAAGAATGCTTTAGTGAATCTGACATGGACGACGAATATGTAGGAATTGAAAAAAAAACCTAAACTTTGTTTAAAAGAAGAATTGAACGATCTCATCAGAGATTTTAACTATTCAAAGAAGCAAGTGAATTCTCGGTTTCTATACTCAAAAAAAAAACTTGGTGGAAAAAAATGTGAGAGCAACTAACTATAGAAATAGAGGAAGAGATTTCAGGAAATATTTCACAAAAGAAAAACAGTCTCCATTAGTTTACTGTCACGATATAAATGGATTGATGGTTGAATTGAAACCAGGGATTTACAGAGCCATCGAATGGAGACTATTCATGGATTCCTGTAAGAGAAGTTTGAAAGCTGTTTTGCTTCACAATACACATGTTTTTCTTCGGTACCGGTAACACATTCAACTACGTTGAAAGAGAATTATGGAAATATCAAGATGGTATTGGATAAATTGAAATATAAAGAACATAATTGTCGGCTTTGTGAGAATTTTGAAATATTGGGAATAATTCTAAGTCAGCAATCAGGTAACGTTGAACACTCATGTTTCCTATGCTTATCGGATAGTAGACACCGACCTAATCATCATAAAAAGATTGATTGTTCAGCCAGAGAAACTTTTGATCCAGGATAAGAGAACATCATCAACCTCCCACTAGTGGATCCGGCGAGAGTGTTACTGCCACCTCTGCATATAAAACTGGGCATGATGAAGCAGTTCTTTTCAGCATTAGAAGAAGAAGATAGCTGTTTCATATATCTTCAAGGACGCTTCCCAGAATTATCGCATGCAAAACTAAAAGCAAGAATATTCGATGGACCTCAAATCCGGAAAATATGCAGAGATCAGAATTTCGTCACAACTATGAACAAAGTGCAAAAAGCAGCTTGTTTAAGCCTCAAGGAAGTTAATAAGAACTTTTTATGAGACCACAAGAGTGATAATCACAAAAAAATTGTGAGGAATATGATACAGAACTTCGGTAGAATGGGATGTAATATGAGTTTGAAGGTACATGTATTAAATTCCCATATTGACTATTTTCCAATAAATTTGGGTGATTTCAGTGAAGAGCATGGAGAAAGATTCCATCAAGACATCAAAGAGATGGAACGTCGCTACCAAGGAAGGAGGGATAATACATGATGGTTATGGACAAAATGTGACGTGATGGAGCCAAACCGGCTCTGGATTCTAATTGAATGACCCAAAAACTCAGGGTGAGCCAATGCTAGTTTCTGGAGCTGAGCTTAGTTCGATTTTCGATATAAATCTAGCAGTACGAAGCTGTCTTAGTATGTCCGACATGAAAGGTAGGGGGTAGGCATCCTTCTTCGAGATGACATGCAATTGCCTAAAATCTAAGCAAAGTTGATAACCTTCATTTCCCTTCCTATCCATCACTATCGAAGCCGACCATTTCCTGAAAGATTCAGTGATGACATCCTCGGCAAGCATCTTGTCAACCTAAGCGTACAGGGCCTCCTGCACCTTTGGAGAGACTATTCGATACCTCTCTTTAATCGGCGCGTGGCCCTGGATGTCGATGTGATGCTTTACCAGATGTTTTGCTGTTAGCTGTCCTTCTCTCTTTGGAACTCTTTTCTTTCCTCAGAAATCCGTCAGTTCCTGGTCCTGGTTATTTTATAAATCTACTATGCCACCACAGCCTTCCTCGGAAATCACCCAAGAGTGGAGTGGATGAACCTGTCCGTCTATATCTGACATCCAAATCTCCTTAGAACTCGCAGCAAACACCACATCAAAGTCGGATTGCGCGTCGAGACCTAAAACGACTTCGGTATCCAAATTGGTGGCCACCCTGACATCGCATTCCTTAGTAATCCCATCCATAGTCAAGGGTAACTAAACCACGCCTAATATCTCATCTCCTAAAACCGTTTGGAGAGTGAGGTTAAGCCGACACTTTTTTTTCGAAGTATTTTTTTAAATCATGAAAATATTTTTAAACAAAATTTTGAGTTTCATTGCATTGAAAATTTAGGTGGCTACAAAACTTACTTCATGATTTTGGAGCACCGTGCTTTGTTGCTAATTATTTTACGAAAAGTGAAGGAGTGGAAAAACGGTCGAGTGAAAAAACGTGGAGCTAAGTCGATACTCGTTTAAAATTCATGTTTCTGCTGAACCCTCAACTCTTCCATTTCTTCTGAGTCTGTCAGAATTGCGGATTTGCGGCATTTTCTTCCTTTTCTGGTATTTTGTCTCGGTACAGCTGTCGGAAGTGGTTGAATTTGTAGCAATTTTTCCTTTAATGCCTCGCCGGTCTGGTTTCCATTAGCTTCAGAGAGCTCGGAAGATTCACGAAAATTTAGGAATGAATTTTCTTCGTCATTCAGCTTGGGAGCATTTTCGGGAGGAATATCGCAAAACTTTGCAAAAGTCAAGAGCAGCAATACTCAGGTGGGATTCGTGATTGTCGAGAATTAGAAGGACAGGGTCGTGAACGGATGATCGGACATGGGATTGAAAGAATTCTATGAAATTCAAGTAAATCTCTGCGTTCATACATCCGCTAGGATTTGCAGCGCCTGCGCATCCTAGTGACCCTCCGTTGAGCATATGCACTCTGAACTTTTTTCTTCGAAAAATAAAAAAAGGCGGCAAAGAACGTCCTGCGGCTGATACTGCCATTCCTAAGGTCACAAGAACACCTCATTCGCCCGAGGTTACACGTCCAATCTGTTTAGATCCACGTCGACCGACAACCGTTTGAGGTGTTTGGACTGTTTTAACACCAGTCTCATCCATGTTCCATATATTGTGCGGGGAAATGGAGTGTTCATCTAATACTTTTTTTGTAGGTTCCAAAAAGCAGAAACATTAGTTTTATCAGAACTTGTTGCGCGAGCAATACTAGCGACGACTTTGTGAAGGTCCCACGTAAGAGGTACTTCGAAATCCGAAGTTTTAGCGAAATCTTACGCCAGAGTACGGAGTTGCTTTGCTGACAATTCGTAGTACATGTCGTTGCATGCCTTGACGTAGTCTTCTAGAGTCAATTCAGCTTCTTCACTGAAAATCTGAAACGATAAAAAGACAATGTTCATTTATTTGTGGCGATAAAATTTTTATCCATCCATTCCAGGTGAAAAAAGTGAACCCTTTTTTATGCATCTTAGAAATATTGAAAATTAATGTATGAACTTTGTTCAATTCGAATGTAAAAATCTGAGAAATTCTGTTATCACCTTTTTCATAAAATAAATACAAAAAATGAATACAAAAATAAATATAAAATAAATACAAAATTCACCTGATTTATCAAATTTTCTATATCAAATCATGCCCAATCAATTTTTTTTAAGATAAACCGTTTTATGCCTATGGTGTAAAAATGTCACGTCACCATTATCAGCCTGTTCTTCAGAAGTACGTCGAAGCCAGCCCATCAAAATAGTTCTAGGAATCCCAAATCTGTTTGCGGCCGTTTTGATCGCTATTTTTTCCTCTCGGACAGCTAGAATAGCTTCTCTCATTTTGTTCTTGTCAACTGGATCTTTCTTCCGTTTATAATTGCGAACCATTTTTCTAAAAGAACAGGAAGGTAAACAAACAGTCTTATTGGTCAAAATAAAGAAGAAAAGAAATTTATTTTGATTGATTAGTCATTCATATTTCATAAGAAAACTATTTGTGTATATTTATAATTACATTCCACTATCAGTCACTATTCTACAATAATACAACAATACAGTCAATTGGATTTGTTATTTTCGACTAGTTCGTCAACAAGCGTCAATTTAGGTTAGACTGTCGAGTCAGCCCCATGTACTTGGTGTCGACTCAGCCCCCCTCGTTCATTTTGTATGTTGACGTCCGAAAAAAATTGAAAACAGGAACTAAATCAAAATCCAGCGACACATTCATCTTAGGCAATATTTTTTACATACAATAAACTTACCTCACTTTTTCTGCACGACCGTAGACACAGGAAAAATCAAACTCTTGACGAGCGTCGAAAAAAACTTTTCAACATCGAAAACACGTTTTATGTCGTCAGCAATGCCTCGTACTTCGGAATGCTGTGAAACTCCGTCGGTAAAGACGGAACATCAAGGCTAATATTCAATGAAAAAATCAAATTCCCTAGACGTATATATTTTTTTAAACACGGGGGTGTCAGCTTAGCCCCACTATCGGCTTAGCGCCACTCTCCATAGAAGATCTGCGAGACCTATCTGAATGTCTACCATCTCGCTGTGCAGAATTCCGGCAATCTGTTCAGGGTCGGAAAAATTCTGTATATGCCCCTGATCGACCCGTAATTCATCAACATCTAATTTTTCACATTGCGGTTGAAAACCTCTAAGAACGCGACCTGGAAGTGATGTGGGTCCATCTCTTAAGCCAGGATCCTCGGAAAACAAAATGGAGCCGCTCGTCGTTTTCTGTTTGAAATCGGAAAAAGTACCTGCAGGACACGGCGAACAACCATCCGAAAATTTTTGTAAGTACCCCTGATCCAGCTGTATCTCGTTGAGGTCCAATGTTTCACGTTCTGGATTAAAATCTCTCGCAACACCACCCGGAAGTGGAAACTAAAGTGGGTTTGTCAGTCGTCTCCTGCTTCAAATCAGAAAAGGTAACAAGCAAGGCCAAAACGGAAGTGACAATGGGCTCAGAGACGTCCGGCTCAACTTTGACGGTCTCCTTAGAATGAGAGGAAGAGGAGTCCGGCCGTACAGCTTCCCTTTCCCGTTTTCTGAACAATCAGGGCAAGTTTCAATAGTGAAGACCTCCTTCTTACAGGCGAAGCAAACCAACTTGCGAGGTGAAGCGCAGCCCTTCTCATAATAACCAACCTGTCTATATCTTGAAAAAAATGACCTGGCCTGAAGCGTCAAGATTATTATCTGGAGAATTTACCTTTGGGGAGGGAGCAGCGGGCGTCGTCCAGCACGGCTGCTTCCCTTTTGTAGGGTCATTGTTTGCTTGTCTTCCCTTTCCCGTACTGTCACCGCCATTTTCGCCTTTTTTACCATTCCTATTCTTTCCATTACCGTTGGAAGGCTTAATTTTAGTCTCTAAAACATTCTCCGTCGTTTCAACGGACGAAACCGACTCCTCCTCCGCGATGGCCGGAGAGGTATTCTTAGACGACTTTTGTGCCGCCAGGTCACGGTACACAAATTCTTGAAGGAAGGAATCTTTGGGGTCAGGGGCTGACTCATACTCTTTAATTGCTGTCCATTCCTTCTCTGCCTCTATCAAGTCGCGAGAGTTCATCAAAGGATCGATAGTGAGAGCGGCGAATCACCCTATGAAATTCTGGCCAGGGCCCCCTATGAACCCAATCCAACTGCTCTACTGTCAGCATCTCGTTTTTGAGTGAGTTAATTAGGCCCTCTAGGTTAGTCAAGTAATCATCTATACGCTCGTTTTTACTCAGAATCCTTGAATAGATCTGTTCCCTAAGGCGTCTTTCAAAATCGTCGTCACCAAACTGGTATCGGAACGCCCTCTCAAATTGCTCCTAATTCGCGAGCTTCAATTCATGGTTTTTAAACCATTTTAGTGCAACCTCTTTCAACAAAACTAGCATGGCCAACAAGAGCTCATCGTCAGAGACTCCGGTAAGCCTAGTGCGATCCTCGGTACGTATTAAGAAGTCGTCAGCACTAGCCTTACAACTACCGTCAAATGTGATTTTCCAGTTCAAAATGATTTTACCGAGGTTCCTGGAACAGTTAATACGGCGGGTAAAAAGAGAAGCGCGTGACAGTCTCTCATGATCTACTTCGTTTTCGGAATCATTAGTGTCGTCTATTTTAATTGGCTCGAGAGAAACGTTCCTTTGGGGGGTGAATTTCGGGACATTACCTGTCCGGACTCGATGGCGCTTCGCCTAACCGACAGGTATTTCCGGGGGGTGAATTTCGCCTAAATTTGATTGAGTCGTATGGGAATTCAGGGTGCTGCGAGAAACCCCTGGTGGATTCAAAGAACTAAACCGAAACGCTCCTGTCAAGTTCAAACTATTTCGTCTGGTATCTTTCATAAAGTCGCCGTGGAGAACACTAGGTAAATTTGAAGTGTTCCTTCGAACATCTTTCGGAAATCTAAGTGGATCGGGTTTTTGAAACTCGTTACCGATCTGGAGAGAGGGTCGATCTATCGATGGGAAGGAATTCGGTGACCCATAGAAATTTGCATAATCAAACGAAAGTCCGACATCACTTGGGGTACGATGGGTTGGAAAATTTGTTGGGTTTCCACAGGGTGTCGCGACAGTACACAAAGACTGAGTAGTTGTCGCGATTTGCGTGAGGTTTGCCGAACTAACTGCGCCTGTAGCCGTGGTCGTGGTACTCGTGATTGTGACCAAGCTTTCGACGGTTAAGGTCACCGGACTAGTCGTGATCACCGAGGCCGCTGCTTCATCATAAGACAGTTCATCGTCATCCTTATCAGTGGCGTCGGTAGTTAGAGAGGTGTCATCTGATGCGTGTGATGACATCCCCTTGTAAAGCTCAACCCCCTTTCTCAAACGCGAACATCTTTCCCTCCAGGTACCGGAAGAGTCTAATAGTAATGATTCCAATGCCTCCGAAAGCTGATCATCGTTCAAATCATTGATTGAATTTTTCAATTCCCGAAACGTACTTACGTCGTTTACCGAGTCCAAAACCGCCATGTTCGAAAATCAATGGTTCCAAAAAAAAAAAAATCGGAGAAGTACTAGGGGCGCTAGACATTGATGCCTGTTCGCGTGACGATAAGCCCTAATAATTACGCAAAAGGAAATTTTGTAGCGGTTAGGCGGGAAGAACGGTTACGGCTGATGACGGGTAAATTCAATCGTTGATGATCAAATCGTCGATAGAAATCGAATAAATTGTATACAATTTGAATAATTCAATAAAATCAAATAATTCAACATATATATATATATATATATATATATATATTATGATGGGACGGAAGTATTTTGATGTGAGTGTTAAAAGTCAAAAGCAGGCCCGAACTCATACGCCGTGCACGCGAGTGCGATGAGCCGCGTGAAGCGTCGCGCGAAAATTAATATGTCATTAATGAGGTAGGTGGCACGCTGAAAAACACACGCATAACAATTCTTTCTTGCCCATATTATGAGTATGGAGTCGATGTGACAATTTTTGAAATTTTTTTTGACTTATGGTGGAATCTCTGTTAGTATTCAGTTCAAGTACAGAATGAAAAATGTCAGGCAAAAGACGTTACTTCGACATTCGCAGTTGCAACCCATTAGAAATTTCTCATCATAAATCGTTCACAAAAGGCATCGTCTTCGAAAACAGATATTTTCTCAAAGACAAAACATATGTATAGAACGAAGAATAGCAAAAAGTCAAATGTCGAATTTTGCGAAATACTGCAAACTGAATTTTCACGATCTCATAGCTTATTATAGGAGAATTTGTTCCAGAATTTCATGTTATTTAAAAATATACCGTTAAGAATTCTTTATGTATATTATCTTCGTAAGTGACCTCGTTGAATTTCACACATCACAATGTCCCACGATGAGAGCTGTACCCAAGATAGTTCGGTTATGGAGACACTAGATATTCAGAAGAACGCGCTCGCTTTTAGGGCGTGGGGTGTATAAGCGCGGAATGGACGAGCTCATATGCAAGGTCCTCTGTATATGCATAATCTTGAGCGTGGCTATATCCAGGGATGTAAAGTCGTGCCTCATCCATAGAACGACCCCAAATAAAGACAGTAGAATCATGGCGGCAAGCATGCAAGCTTGTTGCAGAGATCTTGTTCAACCTGAATGCAGCTCTCCGGCACGCCTAGGTATAGGTATTCCTCTTCAGCGCTAAAGTGTCTAATAGCGCTCCTGTCTATCCATATAAAATATATGAGTGACCTTATGCTCACGATTATTAGATCCGGCGCAGAGATTCCCATGAGAACTGCGTAGTGCAAGAGATAGAGGCAAAAGTGTAATGCAAAAGAGAAGATGTCTAATGAAGTCAACCTCAAAGACGTCCCTCTGGAACGTGACGCTGTTTTTTGTCGCACGATATTTTCCAGATGAGATAGTAAATCCGGTTTTTCGAACGGACATTAATCTCTCTATGCATGCCTCTAGGTGTCGATTGACCTCCAGGTTTTCCAACACACAAATGATAAGTCTACTGGAGGTTGAATCTAAAGCTTTCTGGTGATCAATCCAGGCCATCGACAGATCGTGATTGTAGGCTGCAGCGTCTTCACAGACGCTTCTGTGGATTAGTATGTTTTTCCTACAGCCTGCTATGCCTCTTTTCGATCCACGTTGTTCGTATATCTCTCTCCACACAGGTCCAATTGTCCGAACAATCCTGTCGTTCAGGATAGCTGTAAAGATCTTATACAGCGTGTT
>JAUMHM010095318.1:0-25056 GCA_032362435.1 Melikaiella ostensackeni
GGCAAAGGAGCGTTCCTCTACAAAGCCGCGGAGCAGGCGGCCGAGACCCTTGGTCTGGATCTTAACATCAGAAGTGAAAAAAGTGCACTCCTCCTTCTAGATGCCTCACCTCTAAAAGCCCGAGTGAAGAAAGCAGAGGTGAACAACTTCCTCGAACAGCTCCACGACAAGAAAATGCACGAGAACTTTTACAGAAATGCAAAAGATCAGTCCATGTCGATGGAGTTAACGTTAGCTTTCCCTAAATCATCCAGACTTAATTCAGGCACAGAGGGTTTCACTTTCGCGTGTCAGGACGGTGTCATTTCCACCTTGGTATACCGTAGCCGCATCTTGCGTGAAGAAGTTCCCAGCAACAGGTGCAGAGCGTGTCATGCACATTCTGAGCACCAATGGCACATACTATCCGGGTGCCCCACTCACGCGGGAACGACGTATCTCCACAGGCACAATGCGGCCTTAAGAGTGCTTTATCACCATCTTTGTCGCTCTTATGGTGCTAACCGCGACCCTGCCCTGCCGAACGCTTCCAGAGAGATAGAGTCAATTGTCGAGAGGGAATGGGGTATATAGGTATATGAATTATATGGCGTAAGGTAATTTGGGCAATCTGCTCCAAATACATGACCTTACCCTTGAAGTCAACATGCATATCTACTCATTACATAAAAAAGTAAAAGAGTTGAGTAAACCATTAAAAGAATAAATAATAAGTAAATTATACGGGAAGAGACTTTCTTGCTTTACCAAAATGTAAATGGTTGTCTTTGAACTCATTTGCGTATGACGACTTCGGGAAACAAAAGGATGGTTTCTGTAAAAATACTTGAAAAATAATTCGCGAAATGCTTTTTTGTTTTTCAATGTTAGAGTCTGAACTACAGTTCAAGGGTGGTAACTCAAAAAAATTAATTACCAGTGTTGTAACCTGTTTTTGTTCAACAAATTGCAAATGCTTGTCTTTGAACTATCGTTTCCCTCAAGACTTCTGAAATAAAAGGTCAGTTTCTGTAAAAATACCCGAAAAATAATGCACAAATGACACTTTTGATTGTTTGGTGTTAAAGTCTGAACTACAGTCCAAGGGTGGTAACTCACCACAATTAATTACGAGTGTTGTAACTATTTTTTGTCAAACAGAATGTAAATGCTTGTCTTTGAACTCTCGTTTCTCTGAAGGTTTCCAAAATAAAAGGTCAGTTTCTATAAAAATACTTGAAAAATAATACGCAAATGATACTTTTGATTTTTTAATGTTCATATCTGAACTACAGTCCAAGGGTGGTAACTCACAAAAATTAATTACGAGTGCTGTAACTTTTTTTTGTTGAACAAAATGTAAATGCTTCTCTTTCAACTCTCATTTTCCTGGAGAATTCTGAAATAAAAGGTCAGTTTCTGTAAAAATTCTTGAAAAATAATGCACGAATGGCACTTTTGATTTTTCAATGTTGAAGTCTGAACTGCAGTTCAAGGGTGGTAACTCACAAAAATTAATTACGAGTGTTGTAACTATTTTTTGTTTAAAAAAAATGTAAATGCTTGTTCTTGAACTCTCGTTTCCCTAAAGTCTTCTGAAATAAAAGGTCAGTTTCTATAAAAGTACTTGAAAAATAATGCGCAAATGACACTTTTGATTGTTAATGTTGACATCTGAACAACAGTTCAAGGGTGGTCACGAAAATTATTTACGAGTGTTATAACTGTCTTTTGTTGAACTATTTTTTGTTGAATGAAAAGCCACAAAACCCAAATTAATATATTTAACAACATTTGTCTTCTGTACAGTTCATATAATCGGTGAAGCAGAGAAATTTTATTACTTGCCTTGCACCTTGCATTGTTTTTGATGCTGCTGTAGAGCTTTTAATAATAATGATTTTATATGATAATATATGATAATAATTATTATAATTATATTGTGAAATATTTTATGATAACGTTTATACTTTATAAAAAAAATCAATAAGTTATTTTTTGCTGCGGGCATAACAAAAAAAGATGCAAAATTTTGAATAAAATAATTTCCAAAATTACACAAAAGCATAGTTATTGAAATTTTTTTCTCAAAGATAACTCGTTTATGTGACAAGAAAAAATGCGTAAAAAATCGAATCAGGCAATTTTGAAAAATTGGATTTTGACAAAGTTCGTGAAAAATGAGTGAAACAAGTGATTAGTGTACTTAAATTGGGATTCCACAGTAAATTTTACATGAGAATGTGTAATTTAAATTAATTTTATTAAATCTAAGATACACGGTACAAACTACTATGAAAAATTTTTCCTTTTGAAAAATGTTATAAGGTTCTGAGAAAATTCAGGATGAAATTTTTTTTTTCGTTTTGATTCTAGATTTTTCTCAACTTTGCCCGGCCCCTGTTCTACTCTTTGGTACTATTGTATCGCTGTTGCATTGATGAGTTACCGATTATTAACCCTTAAAGTTTGGTTCAAACTTTAAAATTCAAAGAACAAAAGTTTAATTTTTGCATAATTTTTCAAGTTATCTTGTACAAAGTAACCTTTTCTTCCGTAGAGCCGACAAATCGAAAGCCAAGCACTTATATTTTGTTTTAAAAAAATATTTACTCACTATCTAATTAACTTTTATGAGTTGCCCGCCTTAAACTATGGTTTAAATTATAATATTCAAAACACAAAAGCTTAATTGTTGAATTATTTTTCAAGTAATCTTGCATATACTAACCTTTTCTTTCGCGGAATCAACAAATAGAAAGACTAACACATTTTGCTTTAAAAAAAAAGTTACTGTCCAATTGTAAAAAATTTTTTAAGATATAATTCATTGCTAATTTTTACTCATTTTCAATTGATCAAATCATTATAATTTATACTAACTAATAAATCTTTATAAAAATTAGCCTACAACAGTACGATTCATCAGTACTATTTTATTTATTTATTATTTCATAATCCTAGACATGGTTGAACAATACATAATTTCTTGTAATTACTACCGTATAAATTTTCACTGTTGTTTTATTGTAATTGAAGTATTTTATCAGCGATATAATTTCTATCGTAATGATAATCAATTTAAATTTTATGTATTGCTCATTATATTTAACTAAATGATTAATTAATAATTATGTATTTTGTGCTGTATCGATACATTTGCTTCGAAGTTTTGATAATTTTTGAAAGATTGTGAAAATACTAAGGTGCCGGTTCAGAGACTATATATACGGTCCTGAGTGTTTACTCACTCGTTGCTCTAAATCCGGTTGAAACTAGATTTTAATAGCCCCCATTACTGTACCGACCAGACCCGAGAGCGGCACACTAACAGAGTATGAGCGTAGTTGAAAGAATTGAAAAATAAATTCCAAAAATTAAATTTTTTATATAAAGCAGTATATTATCCTCTAATGGAAAGAAGTGGGACGCAATCGCCCGTTAGTGCATACGATATGTTTCACAATTAATTCATGATTTCACACAGGCTTGGAACACAGGCATGGTTTCTGCGTATATTAAATTTTCAATGGAGGTATTTTAGAAATATTTTAGATACTATAAATTACCAGAAATATATGGTAACCTATTATAAATTACCCAAAATTTTATTTAAAAGTTTCCGTAAATTTTCGGTAATTTTACAGGTAATTTAAGGTAACTTACCATAAATTACCCAAAATTCAATTTTTTTCATAAATTTAAGGAAATTTACGATAATTCTACCGGTAATATATGGAAACTTTTCACTGAATATTGCAAAATGCGAATTCATAAATATATAATTTTCTAATGATTTGTCTATGACGTCACTTTTTACTCCCTACGAAGAAAAAAGAAAAACTTTAGCCCCGCGTCATACTGCTAAAAATCATGCATGTGTTATAAAAAATATATAAAAAACATTTTTTTGTAAAGTACTCAGCTTCTTTAACCCGTATTTCGCAACATCTTTTACTATAAAACCCCAAAAAAATGTTCACCTTCTCCATGCTTGGTTCTTACTGTTGTGACCATTATCTACTTCATTCTGAATAATTATATTGCATACATTATAAGCATTCTCTGGCTTTTTTGAATCCCTGATGATATAATGTTAATATTTCAAGAACTTCTAATTTACATTTCTCAAAAGATTCACTGTATATAAATCGCATCCTCTTTTATGCTTAATTTTTTCTATTGCTGAAACTATTAAAGATAGCAGTATATTGTGTAACTTGGGGGGAAACTCAGTCATTTTCACCGCTCGGGTAAGAAGACGTTTGCCTCCTTAGTGAACACGATACTTTATGTAACAAAAGTAAGGTTTGCAAGATCTTCACGTCTGACATTTGAGGTTAGGTTGGCGCGTCGGTAATCGCACACGGGCGACAGCGAATGGGCATGCTAGCAATACAGTTTCGAGCATTTTTAAGTTCTAGGACAAAAGTTCTTGTAGTCTACTTGCACACTGATCATCCATAAAGGGAGGATAGAATATATCAGTACTATTTTGATCAAGAATATAGTTTAGAAAATTTCGGTCTTAAAATATTTAAATATTGTTTATAATTTACATCACTGACCCTAAACTTTTTTACGCCTTATTAAATACATCTTTTTTCCGATGAACTTCAAATTTACAGCCACTGCCCTCCCTCTGAACTAACTTCAGCGATTGTTATTCCGAACGAGACTTTTGTGCTTCTCGCATAGCATGGGCCTACCAACAAGTTGACCATCTAGAGTCTAGGTCCTACTAGTATATTCTTACTGTTTTTCCTATTTTTATTCCTATTTTCATTTTCCTTCTTCGTCATATTAACATCGTCACAACTGCTTTGTGCACAATTATAATTCTTATAATTACAACACATATAATAAGTACTTTATATTATCTTTTTTATTGTAAACCATTGATTATATTGTACCTGTATGTACTTTACTCTCTACTTAATGTACATTGCCCCAGGGGTCACTGTACTAGGGCTTCAATAAACCTTAAACTAAAACTAAACTAAATCTCTATTCTAATGTAGTGTTATCATTCGTGGCAATTCGCCCTACTAAATTATGATTTTTATTTTTTATTATTATACCATACTAACCCAAATCCCTTTCGGGGTAAGCGAAAATTGTTCGGTTCTAGGCTCATTGTACAACCGAAGTTCAAGGAATTAATATGTTAAGGGTAAGTAAGGGATATGCAGAAGAAAGGATAGATTTTAGATCAATCTAGAAGTCGCTTGCTGCCTATTCAGACAACACGCTCGTCCCACAACACCGCTCCGACACGGGTCACTGTTCAATTTCTCTAGCAATCACCCTAGGTGAAGAGCTTCACAAAGCCGTCGTACATCACGGTTCGTATATAAACACTCAAACTGACTAATAAACCCATAGGAAGATTCATACTCTATAATCCAACAACTTCCACTAAGCAAAGCTCTCCACAAGGGCCCATCGGTTCCAAAATCTTTCGTTTGAGGCGTCACTATTCATCTTTTGGAAAGCAATTGTCCTCCATGCATCCCTATCCTTGCATACATCTTTTTCTTCCTTCAGTAGTACTGTGCCGGTCGCATATTTGCACCTGGGACGTGATACTACGTCCTCTTTCTATGGGCACGGAAAACTATAAAAATTATTACTTTGCTTAGCTAAACTTCAAGATACTGTACCGATTTTCAATAACCCTTATTTAATACATGATGACGTTGCAGCCGCTGGGGAATGTTTTGTTTTGGTATTGTATAATTCCCCATTCTCCGGACTTTGTCTGAATAATTATATTTTTAACAAATGTATGAGTCAGTAAAATAATTCTTTTTGTGTGGGCTTCGCCCTACTTCTGTAGCTACTCGTCAAGACTCTTATCGTGCTATTCTCCAAATTCATCTGTGGGAATAGATAAAACTCGAGCCATAAGTATAACTGTCAAGATAAATGTTGTTTACGTGCAGAAGGAACCATTTATGATGAAGAGGATACAGACCATTAGAGCGGTTTAGTTGTGCTTCATTCTTAAAGTATATTATATTGTACTAATGAAGATATTGAGAAAGAAAGAAAGTATGCAGTACTGTAAACAATTAATAGTCTTTCACTTGTGCCTTTTCATGGAGAAGGTTAAGAGAATTTTAGTTTTTAAAATCTTTTTCACTATTTCGCGCATGATTGAATATTTTCTTATTGTAGAATTTATTTCCTAATTTTTTAAAAAGTAATTACTTGCTTAAACATTTATTTAGCAACTTATAGATAATTACTTTTTCCTGGAATTAACGAGGTAGTAATAAAGTTCAAAAAGTATTAAATTTCAAAAAATGTAAAATCTGTACCCCCGTTGATTGATGGAATCTCTAAACGGGAAATAATTTGTATGCAGGTGTTTCTTAAATTATATGAGCACTGTTTTCCGTGCCACTGTGTCATACCGAATAATAATAATTTATGCCCAAAAAGGTTTGAAAAATGTCGTCTTTGACATGAATTTCAAATATTTAAAACTCCTATTATGCATATTTTGGGGCATTTTCTGTGCATAATCCAAAGTGGTTGAGGGAGTCAAAATGAAAATTTATTCAGTGGACATTATTCCCTGAACTTTTGTGAGAGTGCTTGAAATATTTTGAAATCTTTGAAATCTCTCAAATCTGATGTACACTCAAAAGTTGAGTGGTTAAACCATCACTGTAAAAATTCCTGTTGTGAACATTTGTGTTGTTGTTGGTGAGTTTTGACAGGAAGAGGGAAGGATAAAAGGTCAAAAATAAATCGGATTGTTTCGAAAAACGGCAAATTAAAATTTTTTGAGGGCTAAAAAGAAAAACTTATGTTTTTTTTCTTCAAGAATCTTGAGGTTAAAATTGTTATAATAATGATTTATTTATGAAAATCAATGTTGAGTACTCACGCCTAATGACGCTGGCACTCGTTCGCTGGAGTACTCAAGCTCATTTCCTATAAATCGATTAGGAATTTTAGTAATCCTAAACATAAGTGGCTAACTTCCAAAATTTGTATCTCGTCGATTTTAATATTGAATTTAAAATGCTTGTTTTTGGGTAACAATGATGACTTTTGACGCCCAAGGAATTCATCATGCCGTCCGAATGCAGAATGGCCAAGGTCCGAGGATGCAAGGACTACCCAACATCGCCCAACCTCAGTCAGGAAGCCCGAGCGTAGGACAACAATGGCAAGGTGGGCAACCTACCACTGCTGAACCAGTAGCTGGTGCAGAAAAAAGGAAGTTGATTCAGTAGCTGCTAGTTTTCCTCTTGCATGCTCATAAGTGTCAGCGCCGAGAGAGTCAAAGTCAAGCTACCGGTGAATCGTGGCACTGTTTACTGCCAACTGTACCTCAACCAACTACACAACCTAATCCAAGTCCATCGAACATGACAAGTGAATTCAACGCACTGAGTATTCAATGCCTAACCACCACCCCCAATTTATAATCCGGACAACCTCAGCCTGTAAACCAACCAGAACAGCCGGGAATTGGAACAGGACTGCAGCAAGTTGCCGCTCCAAATGTATCACTACCACTCAGCAGTGACCCAACTGTAAGTGCTGGGCATGAAAGTCAATCTGCTACATCAAGTGGCCCGACATCAGTCGAGGAAGCTCTTGCTGCGATTATCCAACAGATTGTTAGTTCACAACAGTTCCTTGGGTTGATCGACTATGGGCAGCTAGGAATTCTGACTGACAACAGGCTCGTCAGTGTTCAACTCCCACCCGCTCTTCAAGCTGGTCAAATTACAGCAACGCATGTACAATAAAAAAAAATACAATAAAAAATATTTCCAAATCCAAATCCGCAAGCGATGCTAAACGAGAGGCTGCAACATTTAGTCGCCTCTGCCAGGAAAATAGAAGGTCACATATATGAGATCGCCAATTCGCGATCAGAGTACAATCACCTTCTTATTGAGAAGATTTCTAAGATCCAGAAGGAACTTGAGGAGAAGTGGATGACGCGTAAAGAACAGCAGCAATAGCTTTAACAGCAACAGTTCAGAGTTCATTGCTGCAACCGTATCTTAACCAATTACACAACTTATTCCGAGTCCAACGAACATGACGAGTGAATTTAACGCACTGAGTATTCAGTATCCAACTTTTACACCCAATTTATTACAAGGACAAGGTGACGACTTCAACCTCTAAGCGAACCAGGACAATCTGGAATTTGAGTAGGAGAACAGCAAGTTGTTGATTCAAGTATTTAATCCGGCTGTCGCATCAAGTGGTCTTATATCAGTTTGAAGAGCCGCCAACTCTGTACATCCAGGAATTCTGACTACAAACAGGCTTGGAAATGTTCCATTTACGCCAGGTTTTCAAGCTGGAAAAGTTACAGCAGCCTATCAATTTTAATTTTTCTTTTATGGATTAAAATACTGCCAAATCCCCTTTTTTATATAAATGAAGAATCCTACCAAAAACATCAGCGATGCAAAAAATCTACTAAGTGTAATGAAATTCATCTTTAAAATCGAAGTTGGTGAAGTAATTCCCTCAGAGCAACAGGATGTGAGAGGTGGAAATCTTATCCATATATGTCCCGAGATATCCTGGGGAAATCAAAATTTCTGTCTTGATAGAATATCCCGTAAATAAACCTGGGATGTCTCTAGGATATCTTGGGGGGTTAATGAGATATCCTGCAGTATACTATTGCTATGAGGGTGTCAAGAAAATTGAGAAACCGATTAGTTCAAAACATTAAAAAATAAATTTAAAAAAAATTTGCATTTTTTTTCTTTTGGAATCGAATCGCAGGGCTCTTGCAAACAAGATATATACGCAAAACAGTTCCCCAACTGCTGCAAGAACAAGCCGCAGATGAAGAAGTGTAAGCAACATTAAGACCAACCGCAGAAATCAGGCATCTCCCGAGAGATGATGGCGAATTCAGGACGAGGAAAAACATCAACATCCAGGTTTCTCACAAGCCCCAAGATCTGGCTGAAATGAATGACGCCCTTTGTGAGAATCTTTCGGAGGAGTCCGACCTCTGGACTATCACTTGTTCAGTTTATGGTGCGGCGAGAGCTTTGGCCGCTTCAAATCAAAGGTAAAGCCGACGATCGATCAAAAGACCAAAAGGCGCTAGCATCAACTGTCCAAGAAAATTGGCTGGGCTAGACAGAACGCGACTCGTATTTAGTGTGTGATTGACTACATAACATCTGGTAAGCCTTTTACGGTAAGGGCCCAAAAGTTCGCTCACGAACTGAGGATCAACCATCACACAATGAACAAGTCAAAGCTGCTGACTATCAAGCAGCACATTGTGGACAAAATGCGGGTGTTATCTGACGCCAGGAGGAGAATACAGAAGTGGGAGGGATGGGTCAGGGAGAAACAACTGTTTCTCGCTGAGTCATCGCACCTCTTCAGCGATCCCCCTGTTTCTGTCAATAATCCGCCTACGTCCGAGGAAATAGAGACTTTTCAAGAAGCTTTGCAACAACCTCATAACGTTCGAGGAACAATGTCCACCAACCGCTGCCGAAGAGGTGAAGAAAGCACTGAGGAGCCCGAAGAACTTCTCCGCTGCCGAACCGGATGGTATCAAGAACTTCTGGTGGAAGAAGTTTACTTCTACACACCAAGATCTGGCCCGGATCTTCACCTCATATTTAAAGTCGGAGACGCCCATTCTGCAGTGAATGGTGTAAGGACGCACTGTACTCCTACCGTAGAAAGGCGACGTGTTCAACTCAGGGAACTACAAGTCAATAACTTGTCTGAACACGCTGTATAAGATCTTTACAGCTATCCTGAACGACAGGACTGTTCGGACGATTGGACCTGTGTGGAGACAGACCTACGAACAACGTGTAACGAAAAGAGGCGTAGCAGGCTTGGGGGAAAACCTGCTAATCGATGAAAGCGTCTGCAAAGATGCTGCAGCCCACAATCGCAATTTGTTGATGGCCTGGATTGATTACCAGAAAGCTTTCGATTCAATCCCCCATAGACTTATCAACTGTCTGTTGGAAAGCTTGAAGGTTCATCCACACATAGTGGGGTGCATAGAGATTGATGCCTCAAGTATGCCAAGATTCTTTTGAAACGAGGACGACTTGATTGCGTTAGCGATGACCCTGAACTCGTGGACAGAATCGCTTTCAGACACCTTTGCGCTTCAGAGACCTACCTATACCTATAGAACAAAATATCTGCAACTAACATGCTTGCCGTCCCGGTTCTACTCTATTCATTTGGGGTGGTTCCATGGACGAAGTACGAGCTCACGGCTCTCGATATCGCCACACATAAGATCATGCACATGCAGAAGAGCTTGCATATCAACTCATCCATTCCGGGCTTATACATCCCACGACGTGAAGGCGGACGCAGACATCTAAATATCCTGTGTCTTTATAACTGAATTATCTTGGGTATAGCTCACTTCGTGGCAAATGGAAGAAATCCTCTTCTGACAATGTTCAGGAACCACGAGATGATTGGCAAAGGAGCGTTCCTCCACAAAGCTGCGGAGCAGGCAGCCGAGATCCTTGGCCTGGACCTTAACATCAGAAGTGAGGAAAGTGCATTACAGCATCTAGATGCTTCACTTTTAAAAGTCCAAGTGAAGAAAGCAGATGTGAACAACTTCCTCGCACAGCTCCATGACAAGAACATGCACGGAAACTTTCACAGAAATGTAAAAGATCAGTCCTTGTCGATGGAGTTAATGTTTGCTTTCCTTAAATCATCTTACGTGAAGAACTTCCCAGCGACAGGTTCAGAGCGTGTCATGTACATTTTGAGCACCTACGGCACATACTATCCAGGTGTCCCACTCACGCGGAAACGACGTATCTCCACAGGCACAATGCGGCCCTAGAAGTGCTTTATCACATTATCATATACATATATACATATATACATATTATTATCTTTGTCGCTTCTATGGTGCTAAGCACAACCCTGCCCTGCCGAATGCTCCCAGAGAGATAGAGTCAATTGTCGAGAACGAGCTGTGTAAAATTTACTGGAACTTCGACTTCAGGCTGAAAGTTGTATACTCGAGGCCTAACATTGTACTCCTTGACAAAGAAAAATGAACGATGTTCGTGATCGAAATCTCTGCTCCGGCAAACCTTGGCTGACGTTCACAGTCAGGCGATCACAGTCAAGGAGAAGGTTAAGGAGCATAGGTATCGAGATCTTACACGGGAGCTGCGGGGAGTGTAGAAAGAATATTCGGCCAAAATAATTGTCTTTTTCATTGGTACTCTCGGAGGTGCGAAACCATCACTGGTTCGTAACCTCGAAGCCACACCCGCGTGCTAGAAAAATGCCAAGGCACTTGCGAGATGGATACAAAGAGCTCTCATTCTTTGGTCGCTCCGTGTCCTTAAGACACACGAGGGTTTCACCGGCCTTTCATCGTGATTCCGCCGTACCATGTGGTCACCTATCTCACGGTTGTGAAGCGTGGCCATGGGTGTGACTTACCGCGGTTCTACTGGGAGCCAGTGTCATTCTCTTGGATGGCATCGAAAGCTTTCTGGTAATCAATCCAGGCCATCAACAAATTGCGATTGTATGCTGCAGCGTCTTTGCAGACGCTTTCGTCGATGAGCAGGTTTTCCCAAAAGCCTGTTACGCCTCTTTCCGGTCCACGTTGTTTTTAGATCTGTCTTCACACGGGTCCAATCGTACAAACAGTCCTGTCGTTCAGGATAGCTGTAAAGATCTTATAGAGCGTGTTCAGACAAATTATTGGCCTGCAGTTCCTTGAGTTGGATATTGGACAAGTCGCCTTCCTGCGGTAGGAGTACAGTGCGTCCTCACACCAGCCACTGCGAAACGAGCGTCTTCGACTTTGAATATGGGGTGGAGATCCGGGCCAGATGTTGGTATGTAGAAGTAAACTTCTTCCAGCAATTCCACCAGAAGTTCTTGATTCCATCCGGTTCGGCAGCGGAAAAGTTCTTCGTGCTCCTCAGCGCTTTCTTCACCTCTTCGGCAGCGGTTGGTGGACATTGTTCCCGGACGTTATGAGGTTGTTGCGAAGCTCCTTGAAACGCGATGGTTCGGTGAGAAACTGCTGATTCTCCCTGACCCATTCCTCTCTCTTCTGTATTCTCCTCCTGACGTCAGATAACACCCGGCCCAACCCGGCCCATTTTCTTGTTCAGTTGATGCAAGCGCCTTTTGGTCTTCTAAATTTATCGTCGGCTTTACTTTCGATTTGAATCGGCCAAAGCTCTCGCCGCATCATAAGCTGAACAAGTGATGGTCCAGAGGTCGGACTCCTCCAAGAGATCCTCACGAAGGGCGTCATCCGTTTCAGCCAGATGTTGGGGCTTAGGAGGAACCTGGATCTGGATATTTCTCCTCATCCTGAAATTGCCACCATCTCTCGGGGGATGCTTGATTTCCGCGGTTGGTCCTAATGTCGAGCAGGGATGATGCTGGCATCGAAGCAATCCAGCAGGTCATCTGTGAGTCGATCCGTCCACTCAAGACGTCGACCGTCTCGCCGATCCGTCATCGTGTCTCCATCCAAATTGTCTGCAGCATTCCGAACTTTAGGGCGATCGGCACTGTTTGCCGACCCATTGTCGGGTGCTTTGCGCGTTCGGTCATTTTGAACCGCATTTCTCAACTGGGTTTGGTTCTATCATAGTTGTTCCCACGAGAAGCTAAATCTTTAGTGAAAAAAAATTATTTTGCCCATGTTATTTACATGAGAACTTAAAAGACGATGGGCCACCTCTAAATATTGTTTACGAAATTTGAAAAAAAATCTGCCTTCTACAATTCCATAAACTACCGTTATTTGCTCTTCGAAGCTAAAAACCCAAAAGTCTCACTGTGGTCGCGTCTCACTATGGCCTCCTCTCACAATCGTGAGATGGATGAACACATGGTACGATGAAATCACAATGACAGGCCGGCAAAATCCTCGTGTGCCTTGAGGGCACGGAGGGACTTAAGAATGACAGACCTCTGCATCTATTTTGCAAGTACCTTAACATGTTTCAGGCACGCGGGCACGGCTTCAAGGTTACGACCCAGTGATGGATTCGCACCTCCAAGACCACCGATAACAAAGACAATCATTTTAACCGAATATTCTCGAAACATTCGCCGCAGCTCCCTTATAAGGTCACGATACCTCTCCTCCTTCTCCTTCTCCTTGCCTGTGATGTTGCTATCGGCCGAAGCCGAGAATTCGATCACGAACAAACTTGTTTATAAAGTAAGAAGTAAAGTTGTGAAGTTTGAAGAAACTTGCATATAAAGTACCCGGCTTCTTTCATTGAAGAACCCAACAAAAATTTCCTGATCTCCGTCATCTTACTTGTATCGACTTCTTTCTCAAAAAAGATATCTTTTATAGATCTGAAGCTTTCTCTAGCTCCTGTCAATTGCTCGTGATATGCTAATATGTTATGAATTCCAATTTGCATTTCTGAAAAGATTGACTGTATAAATCGTATCCATTTTTTAATTCACTTAGATTTTTCCATGTCTTAAACAATAAAGTAAAGAGAAAATGCTTTTTCGGTTCTATGGTAGGATTATACCTCTAATGATGAAAAGAGCATCTCTGGACTTTTTCTTTAAATAAATATTATTGATAATTTCATGATGTTAGTGTACTACAAAATTTTGTACATTTTTAACATAACCATTTTTGACCTAGAACCAACCGTTGTCGAGTTATTCTCAAAAACCATTTATTGCTTAGCATTTTCCAACATGGCGGCTATAGCCGTACACGTATGGATGGGGATCTTTAACATTATGCTTATAAAGCCATCCCCAACGTATGTGTAAAAAAATGCTACTATATCGGATTTTTTACTCAAGGGGAAATTTGTTCCCCGTAGACTGGACTATATTGCCTGCGTCATGTTTTGGTTAGTCAATTTCAAAGATTTCTCACCTTCTGATTGCCTGATAAGAAATCGACGACGCTTAATTCGTTACACGCTTTTACCGTTGAATCGTATAATTTGATAATAATAATAAAAAATTACGCAGAAAATAAACACTGTGTATTTAAATTTCTGACATAGATTTCCCGGATTTTCTCATGAATTCCCGGCATTTTCCCGTATTTTTCAAGGAACACAAAATTCCCAGATTTCCCGGGTTGCTAGACACCCTACAGCAGTATCATCATCCGCGACACAATTCTGCCTGCTGAATCAGTCATACATTTTCCAAAATTCGTGCATTTTGACTAATTAAATATAAAAATGTTTCCTAACTTGTATAGGAAAAAATCTCGTAAGATTTCGGAGTTTCATACAATAAGTAAGGTAAGCTAATCTTTTTACTTATCAATTACGAAATCCGACATTTACGCATTTTCACATAATGAGTAAAGAATTTTTCTTGAAATTTTATTGGGAATAATGCTGAAAGAATATTTAGGAGGCGCTATATATTAAATAAAAAATTACCAATGTCCGAAATAAATCGATTTGGAAAGGATGCATAGGACCTGGGTCGCTGAGCAATCTCAGGAATCACCCCAGGTGGAGTGTTTCAAAAAGTAATTGTGCATCATGGTTCACAGATAAACACTTAGACTGACTAATAAACCAATAGAAAAATCCATACGCTTTACCCAACATATCCAATCAGAAAAACTTGAACTTGGGCCCATGAGTATCCAAAAATCTTTCGTTTCAGGCAACTAACGTACAGTGGGGCAAAAAAAACGTCCGTGGACAAATTGATTTTCAGAAGACAATTATTATCCAAATGGAACATTTAAAAAAAATAAAAACTAATAAAATAGAAAGAAACGTGAAAAAACTATCTAAAAAAGTCGTCTAAAAGCAATGCAAATGTTTAAAAATTTACTGGAGTTGTTATAAACAAATAAGTGAACGAAAATGGCTTCGTGGGGATTGGCAGCGATTCGTCACTTGATTCGCACTAAATTTGAACAATTTATGGACAATAAGAGTTTTTTAGTTGAATTAATGAAAGTTCATAAGTAATTTCTTATTTTATAAGCAAGTTCTATAAACAATTATCCATATCTGGTATTTATGATGGAATAAATAAAGTTTTTTCTACGAAATCGATCATATATCATCTGGAAATGAAAGTTAAGTATCATATTTGGACATCCCATAAAAATGTATAATTGTTTAAACAATATTAATTAACAAATGCACTATTTGGCTATTTATGACGTACAAACTTGGTTCTTTCGACGCAATCAACTGTAAATAATTAACTTCTAAATTTTTAAGGACATTTCGATGACAGTAAATAATTTGTATTGCAAACGACTGTTAAAACAAATTTTCATCATGTTATGTATTTATACATAAAATCCCACTTTTTTACGGACTTAACATCCAGTTATTTAGCAATGACTTTTTGGTATGAATTGCTAACATTTGATAATTGGTTAAACAAACTCAATTAACAATTGCATCATTCGGCTATTTTTCAGCATTCAAACTTTGTTCTTTTAGTGTAATCAACTGTTAATAACAAATTTTTTAAGTTTTTTTAGATACTTCGATAACTACCTAGTGCGTGCAATGTGCCTGCCCAGTGGTATTAACTCCGATCATTTTATCACAGAAGGTTTAAACAGAAGTTTAAAAATTTGTTATTAACTGTTGACTACGCTGAAAGAACAGAGTTTAAATGCTGAAAAATACCTAAATAATGCATTTGTTAATTAGGTTTGTTTGAACAATTATCAAATGTTAGCAACTCATAGCAAGAAGGCATTGCTAAATAACTGACTGTTAAGTCCGTGAAAAAAGTGAAATTTCATTTATAAATACATAACATGATAAAATTTTGTTTAAACAATTGTTGTTAACAATAAAAATTATTTACTACCATCGAAATGTCCTTAAAAATTTAGAAGTTACTTATTTGCAGTAGATTGCGGCGAATGAACCAAGTTTGTACGTCCAAAAATAGCTAAATAGAGCATTTGTTAATTATATTGCTTAAATAATGATCTATGTTCATTGGATCATCAAGTAGAATGCTTAGGTTTCATTTCCAGGCAATATAAGATCAATTTCATAGAAAAAACTTCGTTTATTTCATCATAAATACCAGATATGGATAATTGTTTATAAAACTTGCTTATAAAATAAGAAATTATTCATGAAGATATATTAATTCAACTAAAAAACTCTTTTTGTCCATACATTTTTGAAATTTAGTGCGAATCAAGTGACGAATCGCTGCCTATAAAGCGTATTGTGCCATACCCTTTTCCCCTCTTGAGAGGACCTGATACTCTTCGTCACATATACACTCGAACTCTCATATAATCCCATCCAGTTTAAGGATTGCTAGAACTGCGGGCCGACTGCTGGCCCACGCAGTTTCTCAGCTCGCGGGGCGAGAGACGGTGTTCAACCAAGCGTAAAACACCAGCAGCGTAGAGGCAAAGGCGCAGTGTGCAGGTACTGACGATCGTACTCACGTTCGGAGATTCGTAATATAAGGAAATGGTTCATACGGCCTTGACTGTTTACGTTTCGAGCAAGCTGGTTTAGGAGCAAGACCAATGCGAAGTAACTCCCGATATTGGACTCAAGAGGAGAGTTGAGTGTGCATAAAATTTATATTGTTTACGTGAATTTTATTGCATGTCCATGACGTCAATATTGCTGTCTTTTCCTGACTGCGAGTTTTTATGAGAAAGATTTTCAGAAACATAATCTCTAACAAACCATCTTATGTAGTTTCTTGGCTCTGGAAACCACACATTGAATTGTGTGATTTTACAGCTTTTGAAGTGTTCTTTGTTTGTTGGAATTAACCTCATTTCCTTATCACGAGACTTCATCATGAAATACCTTAGGGAACAATTTCGTACAAACTAAACCATAACACAGCCCCACAAAAAAAATTTTTCTGCATCCCGAGCTAAATCACCATACCAATACGTTTTTGGGGTCGCTGAATCCGAATCCGGGGACAGTTTGACCCCATCAGGTCAGTATCAAGGTCAAGTGAAGGTCATAATGAGAAAAAACAATTGAATCGGCGTGAACCACTACTCTAAGTCGTTTTTGGGGTCGCTTAGTCCGAATCCGGGGTCATTTTTACTCCATCGGGTTGGGATGAAGGTCATCCAAGGTCAAAATTGAGAAAACCTCTATTTTTTTGGTATCGCTGAATCCGAATACGTGGTTGGTTTGACCCCATGAGGTCAGGATCAAGGTCATGTCAGGGTCAAAAAGAGAAAAAAAAACATTGAATCGGAGTAAACCACTCTCCTAAGACGTTTCTGGGGTCGCTTAATTCGAATCTAGGTTCATTTTCATCTCATCAGGTGAGGATCAGGGTCAAACGAATTTGTTCAAGCAGAGTTTTGTTACAATTTCTGAATCTTACATTGAATTTCCGAAATCATCCCTACATTCACTGTTTGTTATGATGTATCACCTTTTATCCTCAAAAGATCTTACGAAAGGTTTCCTTGTACGCGTCACTCCGTTTTCATCACTTTCTCTCTTCAATGACTAGCAGTAAACACTTATCATATTTACATCCCATCGACCTTGATATCTCATTTCCAGTGTCTTTATATCTTGATGGAACTTCTCCCCTTGCTCCTCACCTTAATGTCCTAGATTCGTTGGGAAGTAATCCGTATGTGAGTGCAAATATTGTAACTTGAGGCTCATCAAACACCCTACTTTTTTATAATTTGCTATTATTGTAGCCGCTATTTCTTTGTACTCTTCACTTTAATGAATCCCAAGACAATTCTTTACAACTTCTTTGAAACTGATCCAGGATGCTTTTTCCTTGCCATTTATTGTAGAAATGACGTGACCATCTCTCATTAGTTTGCGTATTTGTGGTCCATCGAAGACACCTTCGGTTATTTTTGCGTCACTAAGAACAATTTCCTCATCTTAGTGACGCGGAAATAACTGAAGGTGTCTCCGATGGACCATAAATACTCAAACTAATGAGAGATGGTGACGTCATTTCTACAATGAATTACAAGGGAAAAGCAGCCTGGATCAGCTTCAAAGAAGTTATAAAGAATTTTCTTGGGAAATATAAAAGTGAAGAGTACAAAGCTTAAAGTTATTTTTTATAGTAGGCGTAACTCCATTTACATTAAGAGAAGAAGGGTTTTTAACTGAAAAAATGTTCAGTTAGAAATCAATATACCACATATATCACATATGGATTACTTCCCAACGAATCTAGGAGATTTCAGTAAGGAGCAAGAGGAGAGGTTCCATCAAGATATAAAGACAATGGAAATGAAATATCAAGATCGATGGGATGTAAATATAATAGGTTCAATGTAAGGATTCAGAAATTGTAACAAGACTCTGTTTGCACAAATTCGTTTGATCCTGATCCTCACCTGATGAGGTGAAAATGATCCTAGATTCGGATTAAGCGACCCCAGAAACGTCTTAGAAGAGTGGTTCACTCCGATTTAGTGGTTTTTTCTCTTTTCGACATTGAAATAACCTTAATCTTGACCTCATAGTGTCAAGCTAACCTCGTATTCAGATTCAGCGACCCCAAAAACGTCTGAGAGTAGAGGTTTTCTCCAATTCCATGGTTTTCTCAATTTTGACCTTGAATGACCTTCATCCCAACCCGATGGAGTAAAAATGACCCCGGATTCGGATTCAGCGACCCCAAAAACGTCTTACAGTAGTGGTTCACGCCGATTCAATTGTTTTTTCTCATAATGACTTTCACTTGACCTTGATACTGACCTGATGAGGTCAAAATGACCCCAGATTCAGATTCAGCGACCCCAAAAACGACTGAGAGCAGAGGTTTTCTCCGATCCAATGATTTTCTCTATTTTGACCTTCAACTGACCTTGAACCTTACCTGATGGGGTCAAACTGACCTCGGAATCGGATTCAGCGACCCCAAAAACGTATTGGTATGTTGGTTTAGCTCGGTATTCAGAAATGTTTTTTTTGTGGGGCTGTGAAATTTGTACAAGCAACGGAAAAATAAATCAGTTTAAAAAAAAGAAGATATTTACTGGTTCCGCAAGCCCCATGAAGTTTTTACACGTATTTCCCATAAGAAAAGAAGACGTTATTTTAATTTTTATTCGGAATCGTCAATATAAGTTGTATCGGGCTGATCCTTATAATTTCTCCTCACAATTATCTTTAAAATACGAATCAAAAATTACTTTTTGAATTTAACACTTATAAGTTTTTTTATAGGGTCCCAAAAAACCCACATAAGTAAAAAATTGAGTTTCGCGAGTTTTTGTCGCTTATCACTATTTTTGCAGTTTTTTTAGTCAACATTATTTCAAATACATGAAATATTACTTTCTTTTGATAATTGCATGTTTAAATAAAATGTTCAAACAATTTATTATTGTTTATAGCCATTTTCTCTTGGAATATAGTTGTTAAGTCGCAGTTTTTCCGAATTTTTCAATTTTTCAGTTAGGGCGAGCCACTCATCAATTATAGTTAACGAAAATGATTGTTTAAACAATTTATTATGGCTAAGAGTTATCTTTTCCTTTGTAAAGCTAGACCTGCTTAGACCTTGATATGGGGAGTCGCGCCTGCGAGTCGAGTGAAACCATGGCTCGAAAGTGTAATGCAATCTGTCTCCACAACGTCGATGCATTATCAACGTGATTCGCACTGTGTTGACACCTAGTCGATTTTATAGACCTGTCAAATAAGCTTTTTTCGATGAAAATGACCCTCAAAGATGAATTTTTGCATGGAAGCTCGCAAGACCCTTGCGATCAACCCCCTCAGATTTGAGATCTCACCGACGCCGGGGTCATTCGAAAATGACCAAAAAATCCAAAAATTTGATTTTTTACGATAACGACTAAAGATACGTAAAAAAGTTTGAACAAAAAGTTGTAGAAAATAAAATTTTCCACCAAAAATGTTGTTTTCAAAGTTTGGATTAAATGCATATTTTAGCAATAAATGAAGCGAAAGTGAGCGGAGAGGAGTGGGTGGCCGTTCCCCCTCTCCGCTAGAGACCGACTCGACCCCTCTCCCGTGTATCTTTAGTGTGCGCGTGGATTAGTTCTGGCGCGGGCTACGATTTCGTTTAAAATAGAAGGTCCCCTCAAAGAAACAGTCGTATTCTATAGATTTCGACGTGCTGATTTCAAAAACAATATTGATTTATCCAAAAAAATGTTGCATTTCTTTATAAACAATTTTTTTATAAGCAATTGCATTAAATGAATAAAAACAAATTGTTATACTTTTCTCGCGAAAATTAAATAAAATCGCATAAAAAAGTTATCGTACGAATTCGTACTGAGAACATTAAATTGTTTGTTAAGAACAATTCTTACAGCAACAAAATCACAAAAATCACTTTTTTCACAGGGTTCTCATTTTATATCAACATTAAACATGACCTTCGTCAATTTTCGTCAAAATTTTTTTCATAAACATCATTTTTTCTTAATAAATGAAACCTCTTTTTGTAGTAAAAATAAGAAAAATGAGATATATCTGTCATTTTCGTCATTTTGTTATTTTAAAAATTGTTATTAACAAACAATTTCATGTTTTTAATACAGATTCGTGCAAATCAAACGTTGATAGATAAAAAAATGTATGATGATGATTATTCGCCGGAACTATACTTTCCGAGCTACATCGTTTTCGCACTTCTAGAATTTTCGGGATTTTTCCATTTTTTCAAAAACTCATAACTCGAAAATCGTTGTTTTATATATATTGTTGTGAGGCGTGGCCATGGGTGTGATTTACCGCGGTTCTACTGGGAGCCAGTGTCATTTTTATGGATGGCAGTCGCTCCCAGGGGGACCCTGCGGTGGTTGTTTGACCTATATATATATATTCATATATTTTCTTTTACTTTCCTTATTTTCAAATTTCGCTCATCTTGTTTCGATTATTTTTATTTTCTGAGTAGACATTGTTATTCAAGGAATATATTATGAAAATATATATTATATAATTCAAAATACATGATACGTGAAAAATTATATGAGATATATTAGAATATTTATAATATATGATATATTATATAATATATTATAATGTATTAATTCAGATAATATATTAAAATATATTATTCTCATTTTTATGTGCTTGAAACTTCGCTGTAAAATTTGGCTAATGAGCTTAGGAAAAAGTCACTAATAATATTATTATTTGATCGTATGATTTATTTGAAAAGTGATCCATTGAGACAATTTGAAATCATTTTATTATTTTCCTTCGTCAAAAGTTTTTCTTCGTCAAATCGATAAGATTCAAAATGAATTCGGCCTATAACGAACTTTTCCTTGTCGAAAATATTTTCGGCGAATTCAAAATATATTTTAAGCGTAAATATGGCCAATTTTAAAGTTCAGGGGGTGGGAAACAACCATTAACGTAATTTCCGTATGTATAACTGCAGAGTTGACAACTTTAACATTTAATTAGCCAAATAAATACTTGAACCTTTATGAGTCATTGCCAGCATATTTTCAATGAATCGAATTCCTGCCCGCACGTTTAAAAACTACTTTCTATTGAAAATGGCAAAGAATCGAAAAAACAACCAAAAGAAGCAGAAGATTTTAATTTTTTGGAGATTCATTACACCAAAAAATTCTCATTCGTGATCGCCCGGAGAATCCCTCGAATAATAGTGGGGAAAGAAATTCCGTAAGACCCCTAAAAACCACCCCATTGAATGTGACCAATTTTTTTTTAAACAATCAAAAAGTACCATAGTTTGTAATCTTTCCTTCTTCTTTAATCTTCGAAAATTCTCATTCATAAACTCCCGTAGAATGGCTATGGTAAGAAATCCCGCTGAACTCCTGAAAACCACCCCTAATGACAAACGTTTTTTTTAATGATTTTTTGGTGGTTTTTTAATCTCAAAAACTCTCATTCGTAATTTTCCGGGAAATAGCGGTGGTAACCCACGCTGGAAATTCCGTTGACTCCGTGAAAATTCCACAAACTTTCCGGCTGCATGTTCCAGCCTGTAATGGACCCAGAAAATTCCGAGAAAACGTTATACTATTTTTACCTCTGGCCCCGGTCGATTCCCGCAGGTTTCGACAGTCGTCTCAAAATATTTCGTTTGCACTAGGTGTAAAAATGAATTTTCTTCGAGGAAGTTGACTTTTCAATAAGAATTAGTCGTTCGCCTGATGTTACTGGGATGACCCCGCATTGTATAATACCTTCCGTGTGCACCAGGTGTGAAAAATACATCTTCCTCGAAGAAGTTGTGCTGTTCAACTCTATGACACTCAAGGCTGCGCCGTTGAGTTATGTTGGATTACCGGATGCGCACTAGAGTTATGCCGCATTTACAACTGCGCAGGACACTTTCGTGGGCCTTATGGTTGCGCAGTTCAACTCTATGACACTACAGGCTGCGCAGTAGAGTTATTTCGTACTTCCGGATGCGCAGTAATGTTATGTCGAGTTTCTGGCTGCGCGGTAAACTTCTATAGTGTTTAGGGTTGCGCAGTTCAACTCTATGACACTAAAGTCTGCGCAGTGAAGTTATGTCGGACAAACGGATGCGCACTAAAGTTATGCTGCATTTACGACTATGCAGGACACTTTCGTGGGCTTGATGGTTGCGCAGTTCAACTCTATGACACTAAAGGCTGCGCAGTAGAGTTATGTCGTACTTCCGGATGTGCAGTAGAGTTATGTCGAATTTCAGGCTGCGCGGTAGACTTCTATAGTGTTTATGGTTGCGCAGTTCAACTCTATGACACTCAAGTCTCTGCAGTGGAGTTATGTCGTACTTCCGGATGCGCACTAGAGTAATGCTGCATTTCCGGCTGCGCAGGACACTTCTGTGGGCTTCATGGTTGCGCAGTTCAACTCCATGACACTAAAGGCTGCGCCGTAGAGTTATGCCGTGCTTCCGGATTCGCACTAGAGTTATGCTGCATTTACGGCTGCGCAGGACACTTATGTGGGCTTTATGTTTGCGCTGTACAATTGTATAAGACTTAAGGCTGCGCAGTAGAGTCAAGTCGTATTCCTGGAGCGTGCTAGACTTATGCCGCATTCACTCCTGCGTCGTACTCTTTTGTGGGCTTTATGGTTGCGCAGTACAGTTGTATAACACTTAAGGCTGCGCTGTAGAGTAATGTCATACTTACGTGTGCGCAGTAGAATCATACTACATTTTCGGATGCGTAGCAGACTCTTATAGTGTTTATGGTTAGGCACTACGATTGCATGACATTTAAAGCTGCGCACTAAAGTTATGTCTTTCTTCCAGATGCATGCGAAATAAGACTACAGCGCATCTGTAACTGTAGTATAACTTCACTGCGCAGCCTTAATTGTCATACACATTTAACTCACAGCAATAACGACCACATAACTAATTCACTACAATTAATGCTACAGAAGCCTGCTACGCAGCCGTGCTTACGACATAACTATAATGCCCAATCTTGAATGCCACGTTAGTCCACTGCGCAGCCGAATATGCAGCATTATCCTACTGCAAGTATGACATTACTCTACTGCGCAGCCTTAAGTGTTATAAAATTGTTTTGCGCAACCATAAAGCTCACAGAGAATCCCTGAGCAGCCGCAAATGCGTCAAAACTCTAGTTCGCATCCGGAAGTATAACATAACTCTACTGCGAAGCCTTTAGTGTTATAGAGTTGAACTGCGCAACCATAAACACAATAGAAGTCAACCGCTCAGCCGAAAATTCGACGTAACTCTAGTGCGCATCAGGAAGTACGACATAACTCTACTGCTCAGCCTTTGGTGTCATAGAGTTGAACTGCGCAACCATGAAGCCCACAGAAGTGTCCTTTGCAGCTGTAAATGCGGCATTACTCTAGTGCGCAGCCTTTAGTTTTATAGAGTTGAACTGCACAACTTCATCAAGGAAAACGTATTTTTTAAATCTGGTACACACGAAAGGTATTGTACAATGAAGGGTCATCCCAGTAACCCTAGGCGAACGACTACTTCCTATTGAAAAGTCAGCTTACTGCAGAAAAATGTATTTCTTACACCTAGTGCAAACGGAATATGTTGGGACGACGGTCGAAACCTGCGGGAATCGACCGGGGGCAGAGGTAAAAATAGTATAGCGTTTTCTCGGAATTTCCTGGGTCCATTACAGGCTGAAATTTGTAGCCGGAAAGTTAGTGGAATTTCCATGGAAAGTCAACGGAATTTCCAGCAAAAATTTCCGTAGAATTTCCGTGGAGTACTTTCCGGGGAATCCTTCCACGTTGGTAATTTTAGAAGCTTTTTGTATTTGCATTAGGGTCTTACGAGTATGTATCATTACGTGCAGTGAATTCTATAAATTATTAAGGTTTTGGCAAACGTTTCGGCCTCGAATAGAGGCCCTCTTTAGTGCCAGATGTGTACTTAACAAATTTAAATAAATAGCTGAAGGTTTGTCCAACAACAAGATGTGTTAATCGATCGTCCATCAGATAAAGTAAATCCATCTTTGAAATTAAATATAATTTCGAGTTCAATTCATCGGTCGTACGATCTTTATTATACAATTGTGTTTACAAAACAGAGTTTCGGCAACATTCTCGTCTCTTCTTCAGGTTAAATTTTCCTCAAAATAATGTTATAATGGAATAAATTATATTTGAAAGTCAAATTTTAAAGCAGTCCAAATTTTTTCAAACACTGTACTTACAATTTAGTCCTTATAGAATTTGTTGACAATTAAATCCATGTTTGTGTCGGTGTTGTTGTCCTATTTTCCAATTGAAACCACAATTTTTTATTTAAGAAACTATTTTAAAAAAACATTTTCTTAATAAATACGGTCAAAAAGTAAATAAATGATAAACAAGAACACTCAAACCTCGGTTTCAGTCGAGTGTCGGGGGTTGTCTTCAAATTGTTTTGGTCCCAAATCGGGGGGATCCAAACGTAAAAAGTCAGGGCCGTCAGAACCATTTCCTAATATCACGCAATCTCCGAACGTTAGTTCGAACCTGAGTACCCGCACACTGCGCCTTTGTCTATACGCTGCTGGTGTTTCACGCTTGGCTAAACACCGTTTCTCGCCCTACGCGCCGGAGAAACTGCGAGGACCAGCCGTTCTAGAATGGCCGAAACAGGGGG
>JAUMHM010095324.1:3720-25056 GCA_032362435.1 Melikaiella ostensackeni
CCGCAAATCGGGATGTGACATTGAATAGGAGAGGGGATTCGCCTCACGTGATTTTGCGTGACAGGGGGGGATGAGGTGTAAAAATTTTCCAAAAAAAACGTGACGTCATTCATGAACGACGCCTCATGATGAACTAAAGACTATAATATACACTGGAACCTCGATTTGGAGAGGGTCTTGGGTATGGCTTGCTATGACCATGAGGCTCTTCCAAAAATTTTTCACGATGTAAACAGTCCTGGGGAACAGCGTAACTCCGCTAAGCTCACGCTCCTCTCGCTTGGCCCCTTGGACCCCTCATCCACGAATGCAAGCCGGCGGGAATTCTCGGAAGGCGGTACATGGAGGGCAATCAAATAGAGGTTCTAGTGTACTAGACTTGGATCGCTTTATATTTCGCGAAACGTCTGACGATTGGCGAACTATTCTATTCAAAAAAAGGAAGTCTTCAGAAATGTATCAAAATTTTGACCAATTTCTAAGAAAATATCGCCGAAGAAAATTCGAGTTTCAATGCTTTTTAAAATTGTCAATGATTCCACATCATTATTTTTTCTACCGCCTTTTCTTATATTTATTTCTTTCAATATAATTAAAAAATATTTACAAAAGTCTAACCTGAACAAAAATTTAATTAAATCTGAAGCGGTACACTGAAGATGTTGAAAATTTTGCTCCAATTGTTACAAAAGCATGAAATTTGGCGCCAAGGCTGCTCTTGGCATAAGCAAATTTTTCAGACCATGTGCAAAAAAGAAAAAAAATATTTTTTTGAAAAATCTTTAAAATTAAGAAATTGGCGTCGATTTTTCTGAAAATAAAAAATTCTCATTTTCTTCAAAAAATACGCGAGGTAAGAAAAAATTTACATACCAAAGTTGTTCTTATTGATTCATGAAGAGAAAATTTGTAAAATTTACCTTTACCCAAAAAACTGTCGATAAAATAATTTAAAAATCATTTCTGTTATTGTAGAAAATACCTTAGTAAAAAATGGATATCCCATAGATTTGTTAAAATTGAAAATAGCTGAACGTTATAAGGCTATTGCAGAATCAAGAAATACAAATAAATAAATTACAGATCTTGCAAATTAAAAAAAAATTATTGTAATGCCATACATTAATGGTTTTGACGAAGCTATTTTTAGAATTTCCAATAGAAAGAGCAACATTCATATTGTTTTTTCTGTTGGAAATATTTTTAATAAAGTTCTCTTTCCAAATGTTGAAGACTTAATTAATAAATTTCATAAAGTAAATATCATTTATACAATATAATGTTTAAATTGCAAGATGATGTATATTGAACAATTCTGCAGACACTTAGGTGTTAGAATTAAAGAAAATGAAAAATATGTTGAAAAAAAAACAAAGATAATACAGCTTTAACAAAGCATTTCTGTTCAAACTTTCATAATTTTGATTTCAATATTAAAAATGTTAAAATTTGAAATATAGAGCCAAATGAAGATAAAAGATAAACTTTAGAAATGATTTACATAAAAAATGCAAAAATGCAATAAATTACAAAATTGATATTCAAAAATTAAGTATTATGTACCATAGTCTCATTTCTCATATCAACATTTAAAAATTGTTAATTTTCCCGGGTAAAAATATCACATGACATCTCAACTTAACCTTAAAAGCTATTATTAACGTTCAACCCATGAGTGGCACATGTCCGTGTTTAGTTATTGTTTAAAAATATAACAATTTATTTTTCAAGATAATCCAGCATATTTTCCTGCGATTTTCAAAATTTTCTACAATGTTTATTCAATAACGTTTATTTGATTATGAGTTTTTTCTGAAAGAAGAATGGCATTAAATTTCAAATCCACATTTTCTTTGGAGGTTATGTACTTGACCTTCATATGCTATTTTTGAATAAGCATTATTATGCTTTTCATACAAATTGACTTTTGCTTTTTTGATGAAACAAAATTATTTTTATTATTTTCAACGACATTCAATTTTTTCGATATGGTAAATATATTTTTTCTCTTTTAGCATTAGATTTCTTCGATTCTTGTTAGGTTATAAATAGTACTAAATGTACAATGATATTTGAAAAATATCGTGTTTTTTCAGCTTCAACGATCTTTTGTTAAGAAAAATGATTTGATGAAGATACGGATCTGTATCGAAACGCGTCATCTATAATAAACAACAGAAAATAAACGCTTTTACTGGGATTAGCCACAAATAGAATCTTAATAAATGTTTGTTTTTAAGAACTTAATTTAAAATATAGGCTCTCGGTAAAAAAAAATTTCGAAACTCAAACATTTTTTATTATTTCTCGCAATAATTTCAATTTCTCTATTTTTTTTTGAATTTAAAGTTGCTGCACTTCGAATCTTTTCAAATTGAAATTGTCCATTTCTCAAAGGTTTTAATTGAAAATTGTTAAATTTTGAACTTTTATGAAATTTTTCAAATTGTGCAATAACTTTGAATTCATTCAATTTTAAAATTTTCAAATTGTGAAAAGCTTCTTTTTAATTTTACAACTTTAATTTTTCAATTCTGATCGCAACAAACTTAACATTATGCGATTTTCAAACTAAGATGCTTCTGCTTAAGTTCTTCTTCTTCAAATTATTCTCTTTGAAATCGTATATTCTTCAATGTTTAATTATAAGGTAATTCCATTTTTCAAAAGCTTCTAAATATAAGGTAAATAATTTACAAATTTTTAGCTCGAATTCCTTCACTGTTCAATTTTTAATTTCCAATGTTTCAAAAGACTTGGATTTCTTGACTTTTATTTCTTGGCTCCTTTAAAATTTCTAATAAAATCACTTTAAAATCACTTTAAGATACTAAAAAATTCTAAAGTTCTGAATGTTTAAAATTTGAAATTGTACAATTTTTTTTTAGTTGCTTTAAAATCGAGTTGATATCTAAGAAAAAGCAGAATTTGAGAAAAAATAGATAAAAGCAGAACTGTCCTTTTGTGAAGAAAGATTGTCACTTGAATCTCGTCAATTGGTGGCTAAAGTTCTGGAAAAAGGGTTTTCCTGCCCGACTTGCATTTTTGAATAGAGTGCCACATGTGAGAATCAAATTGTTCTACTGTATTTGACTTCGGAAAAATTACCAGATGGAAAATGGATTTCAAATTAGATTTAGTTTCAAGATCAAAATCACTTTCCTAACTTTTGATTTGATTAGATAAAATACGTTGTAAAACAGTATATTGTATTTTATTTTTTATTTTTATCTATAATTTTTAGTTAAACTAGCATAATATGCGCGCGCTATAGCACGCGTGTAACACTGTTTTTAATGTGAATTCCATCTAGACCTTTTTCAACAAGTTTTGTACGGATTAAAATGTTTCTTTATTAAATTCTCATGTAAAATGACGTAAATATAACATTTTCAATACAAAATTCGTTCATTTTCTTGAATGTTTAGTTGTTGAAAACCGAAGAAAATTGAATTTTCAACAGTCAAATCATTATATAGAAAACGATTATAGGATAATCAGCATTGAAAATGAATAATATAACAATATTGAAGGAATTAATGTAGAAATTAATGTAGAAAATTCAACAATTTGGCTGAAATTTTTTTTCTCCCTTGAATCGAAATTCTTTCTTGGTTAAAAATTCAACACTTTTGTTGAAAACTCGGCTATTTGGTTTGAAAATTCATCTCTTCTAGTAGAACATTCACTTTCTTTTTCTGAAGATGCAACTTTCTGGTAGGAAATTGAGCCGTTTTGGTTGAATATTTAACTATTTGGTTCAAAATTAACTTTCTTCTTGAAAATTCATATTTACGAATTAAAAATTTAACTGTTTTGGAAGAAATTCGTCTTTTTGGCTTGAAAATTAAAAAAATTTGGTTGAATCTTTTTTCTTTATTCAACGAGAAATCTTTCCTGGTTGAAAATTCAACTCTCATGTTGAAAATTTGTCTTCTTGGTTTAAGAATTCAGCTCTTCGGTGGAAATTTCATCTTTCTTGGTTAAAAATACAACCGTTTGGTTGAAAATTAACCTGGTTTGGTCGAGGATTCAACTAATTAGGAAGGAAATTTAATTATTTGGTAGAAACTCAACTTTTTTGTTGAAAATTCATATTTTCGGTTTGAAAATTCAATTGTTTCATAGAAAATTCGTTTTTTTTTGGCTGAAAAATTCATTTTTTCTGTTTTGTTCAACATGCGTCGTTTCAGACAAAAATTTATTTCTTTGTCTTAAAATTTTTAATATGTAATTGAGAATATGTTTTTTTTTTTGGCAGAAAATTAATCATTTCGGTTGAAAATTCGACTGTTTGGTTCAAAAATAACCTGTTTAGGTTGAGATTTAAACTATTCCGTTAAGAATTCGTCATTTTTGGTTGAATTGAACTGTTTTCTATTTAAAATTACTCAAAAAACCTACTTGGTTGAAAATTTAACTTTTTTGTTCAAAATTCGTCTTTTTGGTTTAAAAATTCATCTCTTCTGGTAGAATTTTAATTTTTCTTCGAGGAAAAAAAATACAAATGTTTAGTTGAAAATTCATCAGTTTTAGTTGAGGAATCAGCTGTTCTGTTCAAAATTCATCATTTACATATAAATTCATTTATTTGATTTAAAATGACTGAAAAATCCTTTTCGGTTGAAAATGTAACTCTCTTGTTAAAAATTCGTCTTTCTGGTTTAAAAATTCATCTCTTCTGGTAGAAATTGAATTTTTTTCTTGCAAAAAATACAACTGTTTGGTTGAAAATTAATCTGGTTTAGTCGAGGATTCAGCTGTTTTGTTCAACATTCATGATTTTAGATGAAAATTCATTTCTTCGGTTGTGAATTTAAATATTTTATTAAAAATTCGTTTTTTTTTCTTGGTTGAAAATTCATTTTTTCAACTGAAAATTCAACTATTCCATTTTTGGTCGAAAATTGATCTTTTGCAAATTTCTATTTTTTGGTAGAAAAATAATCTGTTTGGTTAAAAATGCTAATGTTTGGTTGAAAACTGATCTGTTTTGGTTGAGGATAAAGCTACTTTTTAAAAATTCGTCATTTTTGGTTGAATTTAACTGTTTTTAATTTGAAATTAAAATCTGTTTTGGTTGAAATTCAGCTATTACATTTTTCGTTGCCAATTCATCTCTTTTGGTTGAAAATTCGACTACTTGGTTGAAAGTTGAACTACTGGTTTGAAAATTCTTTTTTTTTGGTTGAATATCAATCACTTTGATTGAAAATTTAACTATTTGGTAGAAAATTAGTTTTCTTTCAGTAAAAAATTAATTTTCTTGGTTAAAAACTCATCTTCTTGGATGAACATTCAACTATTTGGTTATAAATTGAATAATTTTGTTGAAAATTCTACTATTTGTTGAAAATCCGTCTTTTTGGGTTAACAATTCAACTGTTTTGTAGAAAATTAAACAATTTGGTTAAAAAATTGTTTTCTTGACTCAGAATTCTTTCATGGTTAAGAATTTAACACTTTTGTTGAAAATTTGTCTATTTGGTTTGAGAATTCATCCCTGCTAGAAGAAATTTCATTTTCTTTTTGGTAAAAAACAACGATTTTGATAGGAAGAGTAATCTGTTTTGGTTGAGGATTCAAATATTTTGTGGAAAATTCATCTTTTTGAGTTAAAAATTGAACTATTTGGTTAAAAACTATCACTTTTCTTAGAAATTCATATTCTTGATTTAGAAATTCAACTGCTTTGTAGAAAATTGAACAATTTGTTTGACATGTTTTTCCTTTATACCTCAAAAATATTTTTTGGTTCAAAATTCAACTCTTTTGCTGAAAAATCGTTTTTTCGTTTGAAAATTCCTGATTTTAAGATAGTTTGAAGTCAGTTGAAATAATGAAAAAATGCTCAAATTAAAGTTCAAAGTTTTTCTTTTATTAGGAATAATGCAAGAAAAACTCGATTTTCCATTATCTAACGATTCAATTTGAAAAAATTTAGATCAGGTAGAATTTTGAAAAAAAATACAATATTTCGAATATGAATTAAATAAAAAGGCATTGAACTTGTATAGTTTCTAAATAAAAGCGTTCGAAACGAATTAATTCCATTTTGAATTGAAGAATCTCGAAATTGAAGTATTTCAGATTATAACTTCAAAAATAGGACTATTTCAAAACGTTTAGAACTGAATAATTTCCGATTAGAATTTTTAAAACTGAATTATTTAAAATTCCGCAAAATTAAAACTGTATTATTTCTGATTAAAAGTGTTCAAATTTGAAGAATTTACAATTCGAAGAGATTAAAATTTGACAATTTCTAAAATCAAAAAATGAATTCACCGTCATTTTCACAGGTCAAAATGGAAAAATTTTAATTATAAATCATTAAAATTGAATTTTCTAAAAAATCGTTCGAAATGAAGTCATTTTTAATGGGAAACATTATAAATGAAAAGAAAATTCTACTACGGATCGTTGAAAATTAAACGAAACCAAACTCGAAACTGAAAAATTTGTTGATTATTAAATTTAAATCGTTTAGAAATCGAAAATTTTCAAGTTGTTAATTATACTTTTCAAAATTTAACCATTTTAGTTTTAATTGTATGATTGAAAGTTGTGGAAGGTAAAAATTGAAAATTCAGAGTTCAACATGAAAATTCAACACGCTCTAAAATTTTAAACATCCAAAATTAAAGAAATTATTCAACTACTGAGATATCAATTTCAGAGAGTTCAATTTTTATCTGTTTTGATTTAAATTTTGATTCAAATTTTGATTTAAAGCAAGACAATTTTTAACTTTTTAATACCAAATCGTTTAATCTTCAACTCTCCATTTAGAATTATTATTCATTCTTGAAAACTTCCAGTAAAATATTTTTCAATAACAAATGATACATTTTTTTAAATCTTCAACTGAAAATCGGACAATTTCAAGATATTACAATGAAAATTAAAAATTTTTTAAAATGATGCAAAAAAAAGATCGCTATGAGTCCAATTTTTTTAATTCCACAATTTTAAGTCTCTCAACTCGAAATTCTTTTCGGTAAGTGCAATTTGAAATGTTTGATATTTAGTAAAATTTTTAAATAAAAAATAATTCAATTTTCAATATCTAATACTGAAATCTCATTCTTAAAGCTTGAATTTGACAAATTATTTTCTTAATTTTTCATTGTTTTGAATTTATTCTGGACGCATTTAATTTAAAATTGCTTAAGTACAAATCCTTCAAACTGAAAATGATGAAATTATCAAGTCTCATAATTTGATATTCTTCGATTTCAAAAAATTTAAAAAAAAAACAGAAAATTTTGTAGGTTTAATATTGAATCCAAAAAATTGAGTATATTCAAATCTAGAGTTATTTAATTTAAAACTGACTAAAAAGGCTTTTAATATGAAATTTAGCAGGTTTGAAAGATTAATTAGTGAAATTGTCCTGACATTTTTAATATTTAAATTTGAAACCATTATCGATTCGACAGGATTTCAATGTAAAATTGTTCAATTATCAACATTATCAATAAAAAATTATTGTACAATATTAGCAGTCAAATTCTGAATATAAATTTTGCATATTTCAGGGTGGCTTCAATGTACAAAAATATTTTTATAAACAAGAACATTTTTTGAATTGATATTAAAAGAGTCATCGTTGAGGAGGATATTATCCGCTCAAAACCTACCGAATGCCTTTTTTTCGAGTAAATAATATGTTGATTTTTTAACCTGGAGGTATTTAAAGACAAAAACAGAAAAAAACCCTCAATTCAGAAAAAGTCTAATTTACTTTTGAGTTCCATTTTTTACTCAACCCCTTGGTAAATGTGTCCAACGTCAAAATTTTTTCTTTATAAACTATCATACAATATTACTTACTTCAAAATTAAACAGTATTTTAAAATAAGGGATGCAAAATTGCACGAATTTAAAGTAGTAGCCTACAATATTGTGAAATTTGAAATTTGAAACCTCAAAAAATTAAGAAATTTCAAACCAAATATTTTTTAATTTGAGCTTTCGAAGCAAAAAGTAAATTTAGTTTTAAGGCCTCAAAAATTAAATTGTTTCAGAATAGCGCATTCGAAACTTTAATTTTTAAAATTTAAAAAAATTTTTTTTTGAAATTTTAAAGTGAAATCATAGAACTTTCAAAGACGATAAATATTATCAACAGATTATAAAAATATGTATCATATCATGTAGTATTAAGTGAAATACAAGGTGATTGGACAGATTTTTTGTACTAAAAAATGTGATTTCTGTCTAGACAAAGTCGCTGTCATTTTCTCCGTTCAAAATTGAAAATTTCATAATATTGTGAACCTTTAGAGTTCAAATATTTCAAAAGCATTGAAAATTATTTGATTTATAATCGGAAGCTTTAGAAATTAATGAATTAAAACTTGAAGATGTCAAACTGACGTCTTGTTGAAAAATCAGTGAAACGTCTATTAATTAAAGCTTCTGCACGAGTTGATCAATTTAAATTCAAATTTATATTAAACTTACCATTATGATAATAATTATTCCTCTTTATTGTAGCACAGCACAAGATTGAACATTTTTGGAGGTTAATTATAAGACTATGGAATTTCCATTTGCATTTTTTTCAAAGCGAATACACCCAAAATATTTTCAATGCAAATATATTTTATTTGTTGGAAGATTATAGATTAGTAAGGTAAACCAGTGGCCGGAACAAATACCAAAAGTCAATTTACTAACGTGAAAGTAAACCTACTTTCCTGAAATATTACGATAAAACTTCTTTATCTTTACAAGAACTATAAATTATGTTTCCGTTTACGTGACGTAAAAGATCGTTTAATAACGCGTGGAAAAAATCAGTTGAATATTGTGTAATGAGATATTTTTCCTTATCTCACAGTTTTAGATGAACAACTGGGTTTGAATTATTACTTATTAAAATATACTCAGGGCTGTCACAGAATGATTTACTCAAAAAAGTGAAAGAAGTGAAGTATTTAATCTAAAAAAAGTGACCAAAAGTTACTATTTTTTAAACCAAAAAGCGAATAAAATTGACTGTACATTAATAATGTGACTAATGTTCTTTTGAATTCAAAGGAATGGAAAAGAATTCGATGAAACTTGTAAGGATTCCAGGTGAATTTTAACGAATTCAGAATAAATTCATAAGAATTCAGAGAGAGTTCAAAACAATTCAAGTTAAATTCAACACAGAAAACTATAGCTGTGAAATTTTTTGCATCTCAATTTGAACAATGAAAATTTTCATTGAGCCTTCATTTTTTTTTTGTGTCACAAAAATGTTGCAACTCAAAATTCAATGGAATTCAAAAGAATTTCATGAAATACCTGAGAATTCAAGGTGAGTTCAAAAGACTTCAAGGTGAATTAGAAAAATCTGAACAAGCGATATTTTTTAAAAACCATTTGATTGAGTGGAATTAAGCGAATTTAGAACAATTCAAGTAAATTTAAAAGCATTCAGGGAAAATTAAGAAAACTCGAAAGAATTCGTGATGAATTTAGAAGAATTCAGGGTGAATATTAAATGATTTCAAATAAATGAAAAAAAAAACAAAATATTCCATTCATTTTAGTAAAATTAGAGTGAATTTACAAGAATTTAAGTGAATTCGATGAAATGGAGACGAATCCAAGGTTAATATAAAAAAATAGGGGCAAATTTAGGATAATTCAAGTCAATGAAACAAATTTTTTGGAATCCAAAAAAATTCCATTGAATTCAGATAAATGGGAGTGAATAGAATTAGAAAATTCAGAGGAATTTGAGGCAAATGAGAAGAATTCGATGGAATTCATTAAAATTCAAGGTGAAGTTTCAAAAAATTTAAGTGGACTAGAAACAGGAGGAAAAAATCACGTAATATCTTCAAGATTGAAGTAGATTTAGAAGAGTTCAAAAGAATTGAAAAGAATTCAGGGAGAAGAATTTGAAAAAATTCAAAGGAATTCAGGGAGAATAGAAAAAAAAATCCAAAAAATTCGAAGAAATTTAAAGAATTCAGGATAAATTGAAAAGAATTGAGGGTATATTCCAGCTGAATTCAAATGAAGTGAAAAAAGCAAAAAATCCTGAATATTCCATTCATTTCGAGAGAATTCGATGAAATTCATACCAAATTCATATGAAATTCATTGAAATAAAAAAAAATTCTACTGAATTCAAATAAAAGGGAGTGAATAGAATTAGCGAATTTAGAGGAATTCAAGGTAAATGAGAAGAGTTCGATGGAATTTATTAAAATTAAAGGTGAAGTTTCAGAAAATTTAAGTGGACTAAAAACAGGTGAAAAAAAGTTAATTGGAATCTTTAAATTATAAGTAAATTTAGAAGAGTTCAAAAGAATTGAAAAGAATTTAGGGAGAAGCATTTTAAAAAATCAAAGGAATGCACGAAGAATTGAAAAAAAATCCAAAGAATTCAAAATAATTTGAATAATTCAGGTCGAATCAAAAAGAATTCAGGGTAAATTCCAGCTGAATTCAAATTAAGTAAAAAAAACCCAAAAAATCCGAAATGTTCCATGTATTTCGAGAGAATTCGATGAAATTCATCAAAATAAAAAAAAATTCCATTGAATTGAGATAAATGGGAGTGAATAGAATGAGGGAATTTAGAGGAATTTGAGGTAAATGAAAAAAATTCGATGAAATTCGCAAAAATTGAAGGTGAAGTTTTAAAAAATTTAAGCGGACTAAAAACAGGTGAAAAAAAAATTTCTCAATATCTTTAAGTTTGAAGTAAATTTAGAAGAGTTCGAAAGAATTGAAAAGAATTCAGGGAGAAAATTTTTTTAAAAAATGCAAAGGAAATCAGGGAGAATACAAAAAGAATCCAAAGAATTCAAAGGAATTTAAAGAATTCAGGATGAATTGAAAAGAATTGAGGGTAAATTCGAGCGGAATTCAAATGGAGTGAAAAAAGCAAAAAATCCTAAATATTCCATTCATTTCGAGAGAATTCGAAGAAACTCATAAAAAATTCATATGAAATTCATTAAAATTCAAAAAAATTCCATTGAATTCAAGTAAATGGGAGTGAATAGAATTAACGAATTTGGAGAAATCAAAGGGAAATGAGAAGAATTCGATGAAAATTCAAGGTGAAGTTTTAAAAAATTCAAGTGAACTGAAAACAATTTTAAAATATTTAAAAAATCAATTAAATTCTATAAATTTGGAATGAATTTAGAGAGAGTTTAAGGAAATTGAAAGAAGTTTGATAAATTCATCTTGAATTCTATGAATTTCATCGAATTCCCTTGAATTTTTTTAAATTCACGTCTATTTCACTAAAACCAATGGAACATTCTAGATTTCTTGAATTTTTTTCAATCAATTTGAATTCATTTATAATTCACGCTCAATTGTTAATAATTCATCCTGAATTATTTTCAAGTCTTTTGAATTCTATTTAATTTTTCTTTAATTCACTCTGAATTCACTTTAATTCTTCTGAATTCGCTCAATTCTACTGAATTAAATGGATTTTTTGATTTAGTTTTTTTTTTAATTCACCGTAAAGTCTTTCAAATTCACCTTGAATTCTTAGGCATTTTATCAAATTCTTTTAAATTCCCTTGGAGCATTCTAAAATCACTCCAAATTTAAAGAATTCAATGAATTATTTTTTTCAATTGTTTTCGATTCACTTGAATTTTTATGAATTTAATCGAATTCTTCTCATTTCCCTAAAATTTCCCTCAATTCCCTAATTCTATTGACTCCAATTTTTCTGAATTCAATGGAATTGTTTTGATTAAAAAAAAAATTTCCAATCACTTGAATTATTTTTAATTCGCTCTGAACTCTTGTATATAATAACCGTAAATGCGTATGACTTTCATTGAATTCTCTTGAATTCAATTGATTCATCCTGAATTATTTGGAATTGTTTTCCATTCACTTGAATTGTTTTGAAATGCACCTTGAATTCTTATGAATTTTATCGAATTCTTCTCGACTTTTATTTAATTTATTGGTTTTTTTATTCACTTAAATTCTGTTGAATTTGCCCTGAATTTCCTTCACTACCATTTTACTCAACTCAATGTAAAATTCTTTCATTTTTAATTTTTTTTCAATTCACTTGAATTCTTATGAAGTTAATCAAAGTCTCTTGAATCTCTTGAATTCTTCTGAATTTCTTCCAATTTCACTGAAATCAAAGTAATATTTTGGATTTATACATTTTTCTCAATTTATTTAATTTACTGCGAGAAAAGTGACTAAAACTATTTTTTCATTTAAAAAAGTGACTATAGTGCCTTTATCTTTAAAAAGTGACTAAAAAGTGATGTGAGAAAAAAAAATTACTAAAAGTGATTTAAGTGACTGTGAGGCAGGCCTGAATATATGTACTTATAAGAATGTTACTAATTAAAATAATAGATCACGAGTTACCTAAAATGTAAATACCAAAGTCTATTTTTTAAAAATAAGGAAAATTTCAGGAAATTACTACTTTAAGTTTCAAGTCCAGAATTTATGAACTGAAAAAAGAAGTAATCTAAATCTCGACGAATGTATTTTTCAAGGAATAACGGTATAAGCTCAGCTTTTGCAGAGTGCAGGCTTATATCAAAAAAATAAAGTATGATAGACTGAACTACAGCTCTCTCACTGATTCCTTGTTTTTGACACAAATCTACCAATAAATTCAGGGCGAAAATTTCATAAGACTGCAATGTTTTTATGAATTTTTTCTTTTTTGAAATATTTCTTGAATCAATCTTTTTAAAAACGGAAAGCATGCAACAATTAAAAATTAAATGTTCTTAAGAACGAGAAAGTCTAAAATAAACTGACACATACAAAAAAAACAGTTACATTCAACCAAAAAACATTTACATTCAAACAAAAAACAATTCCTCAACAAACTAGTAGAATTTGCAGTCAAGACAGAAAAAAGTCAACCAGATTGTTGAAGTTTCAAGCCAGAAAGGCGAATTATCAACAAAAAAAAGTTGACTTTCAAACAAATTATAAAATTTCTGTAAAAAAAGTACAGTTCTCAATGAAAAATGTAATATTTTAAATTTTAACCAAAATGACTAATTTTAAACAAAACAGTTAAATTTGAAACCAAAGAGATGAATTTTCAACCAAGAAAATACTTTTTTACCAAAAAAAAGACGAATTGAAAAAAATACATGACTTTTCAACTGAAACAGATCAATTTTCAACCAAAAATGGGATAATTAAATTTTTAATTGAAAAATAAATTTTCAACGGAAAAAGATGAATCCTCAACTTTAAATGTAATAGTTGATATTTCAACGAAAAAACAGTTTAATTTCAAATCAAAAACAGTGATATTCAACCAAAAACAATTTTTAATCAAAATAGTTGAATTTTCAGTCCAGAGTGAAATAAAATCAACCAGATTGTTGAAATTTCAAGCCAAAAAGGCGAGTTTCCAACAAAAAAGTTGATTTCTAACCAAATAATAAAATTTTATCCAAAAAAATAAATTGTCAATGAAAAATGTAATGGATGCAATTTCAACCAAAAAGACGAATTTTCAACAAGATTGTTTAATTAGTAGCTAAAGAGATGAATTTCTAACAAGATACATGAATTTTCAGCTACAAACGTTCAATTTTCAAGAAAATAGTGCAATTTGAAACCTAAGAGATGAATTTTCAACCAAAAAACTAATTTTCAACAAAACAGTTGATATTTTATCCTGAGGAAATGATCTTCTTCCAAAATGGTCCAATTTCGAACAAAATAATTTTTCAACCAAATAATTAAATTTTTAACCAAACAAGATGAATTTTCAAATAAAATAATAAATAGAATAACTGAAATAGTTAAATTTATATCTTAAAAAATTCATTATCAACGAAAGAGAAATGAATATTCAACTCTGAAATTATTTTTTTATTTCTTTCTTAGTGTTTTTATCACATAGATTTCAGAAAATTTTGAATCCCAGGGTGGGAGGAAAATTTCAATTTTCCTATATTGGACTATTAATCTCTATGACTATCTGCCGCTACAATTTGAATAGTGAAAATTAAAAAATTGTTGGAAAAGCAATAAAACTAATTGATTGTCGTAAAAAAGACTTGTGAACTACATTTCGAAAGTAACCAAAAAAGTAACGATTTTTAAAGTTACTGTTACTGAAAAAAATGTAGCTAGTTACCAATTTGTTACTGACTTACAAAAGTAATTTTGTTACAACTATTGTTACCAAAAAAAGTAACTAGTTACAGTAATTAGTTAAAAGGAACTAGTTATTTCCTATCATTAATAAACTAATATGAAACGCAACAATTTACCAGACCTTTAATATTAAACAAGAGTAATTTTGAATTACAAGCCTTTAATTAATTGCTTCCTACGGAAGCATTTAAACTTTTGTTTTTCTAGTGCTAAATATTATAAAGATTTTTATTCCAAGCTTTAAAAAGTGAAAAATTTAAAATTTTTAGCATCAAACATAACATCTATAATTTGAATCGTTCGAAATAAACAATTTTTAAAAATCGTTTCTGGACAATTTTTAGTTGAAATGATCACAGCGGAAATATCTACAATTTAGTACATATAACATTCAAACATTCAGAATTGGACAATTTCAATGTTCAGATTTTCAATACATTCAAATAGTTTTTAAATTGAAATAGTGTCACTTTGGGAAAATTTTTATCAAACTTTTCTAAAATGTGAAATTAGCAATTGAAGATTAAAGTCTGTACGCTGTCAGATTGACAAAGGGTAAGTTTGAGTTGAAAGTGTGTAAAAACTTCGAAGTTAGAGAAATTTAAAGATTAAATATTGTAAAGATAAAAAACCAAGTTTTAGGATGAAAATACTTGAAATTCGACAATATATTGAATTACAACATTCTAACTTCTATAATTTCGAGTTCTGAGCTTTCGAAATTGGATAATCTATACAATAAAATCACTCAAAAAGGAAAAATATCCCTAATTATGATTCGAAAAGCTGAAAATCAGAAATTATTTAAATCTAAATATTAAATCTCATTCCTAATTATACAATTTTAATGTAAAGGTTTGTTTGTTATTGAAATTATTGACAAACAATGCAATTTTTAATGATTCAAAATTCAAAATTAGTAACTTTGAAGCCTTTAGCACAGAATAACTTCAATATTCAAGTTGGAAGCGTTCGATATTGAAATTTTTTATTTCAAGGGCTTAAAAATAAAAACGTATTTTTCGATGAGTCAAAAAGCAACAATTTTATCTGGTATTACTGGTTCAAACAGAGGCCATTCTGAAGTTTGTGAAAATATGGCAGCTTTTTAATTGGAGCGATCAAAATCCTAAAAATATTTTAAATTTTACCATTGAAAATTAAAAATTTTCGTACACATGATTTCAAATGAGACATGTATATACAAAATTGCTTAATTACAAGTTGGAAGTGTTTAGTATTTCAAAAATAACCCTGGATAGAAACGACGGTAAAAAACCCCGCCGAAAATTGCGTTGCAAAACTATTGAGCAAAAAAAAACTTCAATTCATTATGGATAGCAAAAAAATTTCACAATGCGAGTGCTTTAAAATTAATAGGCATCGTCAAATAGTATTCATGAACATAAAGAAATTTTTAATTCTTCAAATTTTGTTTAAAATAATATTAACCTAAAAAAATAAACTACATATTTAAAACAATAAATATAATTTTTAATATTAATATTAATATTAACATTGTTATATGTTAATATTTGTAATATTTGTATGGATATGATAATATTTTCAAGATTAATGTCCAAGTAGTAATAAATGCGTCATTACAAATATTTATTTAAAATGCTCGCCAGACAGGCCCGCTGAATGTGTATTTTAAATAAATGTTTGTAATGACACATTTATTGCTACTTGGACTTCAATCTTAAAAATATTATCATATTAATATAAATATTATAAATATTTTCATATATTAATATTAATATCAAAAATTATATTTATTGTTTCAAATGTGTAATTCATTTTTTAAGGTAAATATAGTCTTACACAACATTTAATGAAAAGAGTTACTTTATATTTATAAATACTATTTGCCAATGTCTATTGATTCCAAAGCACTCGCATGTGAAACTCTTTTGCTATCCATAATAGACTGAAGTATTTTTTCATTTAAAAGTGTTGCAACGCAATTTTCGGTGGCGTTTCTTTACCCTCGTTCCTGTCGAATGTCATTTTTGAGACATATTTCACTTGTTTTTTTACTATTCATTTTATCCTCACTTAATCTGACAATTTCTTGACTTATTTAAAATTTTTTAAATTTCAGTTTTTAAAATTTTTGAAAATATGGTGATTTTATGAAGAAGATGACTGCGAGTTCACCTTTTTTCAAAAATCCCAAAATGTTGTTATTTTCTACGTATCTCTAGCTGTTTTCGAGATATTTCTCATTTTTGCAAATTTCATTTTAAAATTTCTGGGAATTTCCTAAATTATTCAGAAATAGAACTGACAGTACATTCCCTTTTTAATAACCCTGAAACATTGTTATTCTTAACGTTTCTCTACCCGTTCATAATTTATTTCAAATTTTTGAAAATTTTAATGCTGTGAATTTTTGACAACTGTTGATTCGTTCAGAAAGAGGATTGAGAGTACTTCCCCTTTTGAATATGCCGAAAATGTTGTTATTTTTCACGTATCTCTAGCTGTTTTCGAGATATTTGAAATTTTTGCAAATTTTAATTTTAGAATCTTTGGAAATTTCTTAAATTATTCATAAAGAGAACTGGGAGTACATCCACTTTTTAAATATCAATAAAATTTTGTTATTTTCAACGTGTCTCTACCCGTTCTCGACTTATTTCAAATTTTTGAAAATTTTAATTTTGTGAATTTTTGACGATTTGTTGACTCCTTGAGAAAGAGAATTTACAGCACTTCCCCTTTCAAAATGTGTCAAAAATTTCGTTATTTTTCATGTATCTCTAGCTGTTTTCGAGATATTCCAAATTTTTTCAAATTTTAATTCCAGAATCTTTGGAAACTTCTTAAATTATTCATGAAGAGAACTGGAAGTACATCCCCGTTTTGAATATCCATGACACTTCGTTATTTTTAACGTATCTCTACCCGTTCTCGATTTATTTCAAACTTTCTTCTCTAGAAAGAGAACTGACAGTACATCTCCTTTTAATGATTCTAAAATTTTGTTATTTTTTACGGCGTGACTTCGAACAGTGCACTTCGCATTTATCGAGTATCGTCCCTTTTCAAAATTGAAAAGACTTTTTCTGTGTAACTGTTTTTCTAATATTTTTTTTCATAAATTACATTTTGTATTAAAAAATTGTAATACCATCTCTATGAGTTTTTTCGACTATCTACTTTGTGTTTTGGACAGAATTTGAAATGTATTTTCAATTAGTACTGTGGTGAATTATTACAAAACATTGGACTACAATCTCTGGATTTTCTACGCAGGAAGTTAATTTTTCTAATCTGTTTTATCTGATTTGGTATTATGGATTTCATTGAAATTAGTAGAAATTGAAGTAATGGGATGACGTTATTGAAGGACCCGTGAAAAATGTTAATGAATTTCATTCGATCAGTGAAAAACTGAGATTGGCTGCATTACAGAAAAAATTCTTGATAAAGTGCAAGATTCATGGGGTTTTTCCAAAAAAGATATTTGACAGTAAGAAAGAAAGAGGCTTTGATTGTAACAGCAAAAGAAATAGAGAAACCTTTAACGAGACCACTAATGAATTCAGAAAATCTGTTTTGAATTTAGTTACGAAAGATTGCCATGCACAAATACACAATCTAAATGAGAACATTAAGAAGACCCTATATACATTAAATAAACAGGCATTGTTTTACATCATCAAGAAATGCCTTGAAGAGAAACTGATTTAAATAAAAAAGTCTTTAAAAATGGTAAAAAAAAACATGAAAGAAAATTTGAAAACATTCTTAATATCCAAGGTGATATACAAACCTCGACTCTGAATATCCCCTTGACTCTATTTCAAGACAATTCTGACCCATGGTTTTTAAATATTACAAACGTGAATGTTCCATAAAAGGTTATCAACATTTCAAGGTTAGGTGAGGGCTTGAGTAACAAACATGGAGAAAAAAGAGTATATTGAATTTCTTGAAATCATTACAGACATTAAAGCTAATATTTCGAAATTACCAGATAACAGAGTAGAAGTATTCAGAGGAAAATTTATGGGTTTGACAAACGATTTTTTGGATAATGAGGTTTTACAAAGCTTATTAGAAGAAGAATTAAACGAAGAATTTTTTGAAACAAAAATTTTAAAAAAATGTTATTCTGAATAACTAATTACTGAGGCTGATAAACGAAGCATTACGGTTGAGATATTAAAAAATGTTTATAATCAAAAAAATGATGCATATTTTGAATGATGAAGAAAATTTTACAGTTATACCAAATGATCCTACAAGAATGCTTCAAAAATGTGCGCTAAGAATTCTAGAGAGATCGGGGATTCAAAAATCTTTTAGAAAATAATGTTGAAAGGTACGATATTGACACAATTCATACCAATCTATCTTTGGCCTATGGCCCGGTTGAAGTTCATAAAGTAGATTTTTCGTCACGACTAATTATTTCAACAGTGGGTTCACCCACGAGAAAATTAGAAGAACTTCGCAAAATTATCAAAAAATCAGTAACTCTTTCGGAAAGATCAACAAAAAATAGTGCTGCCTTCCTAAAATTCATTGAGAATGTTGAAACACCCACAAATCACATTTTTATTTTCTTGGACGTAATAGTCATGCTTTCTAACATTCCATATGGAAGTGTTAAACTTGTCATACAAAAAAGATGGGATATGATCAAACTTCATACTAAGATTTTCAGAAAACAATTTCTTGATGCTATTGAATTAGTTTTCAATTCCGTTTATTTCAAATTCGATGGTTCCTTTTATGAGCAAAAATTCGGAAGTACGATAGGTTCAGTCTTGTCCCCAATTCCTGCTGAAATCGTGGTGGAAGATTTGGAAAATGAAGTTTTTGATCAAATTAATTTTGAGTTGAACTTTTATGTAAGATATGTTGATGATTCTGTACTTTTTCACACGCACAACATGTGGGTACCCCACTCAATGTTCTTAATAGTATACATTCAAGATTTAGTTCACTGCTGAAACTAAAACAGAAGGTGGATTGAATTTTGTTGACTTGACTTCAATAAAAACTGATGTTAATAATATTATCACTGATTGGCACAAAGAAACAATTTGTTTAAGAAAGACACTAAATTTTGAATCTAATCAATCCATTCAAAACAAAATAGCAGTTGTAAAGAATTTGACTGATAGAGCTCTTAAATTATCTCACCCAAAATTCCATAAAAAGAACATTGATATATTCTACCAAATTCTTTTTTCCAACCATTATCTGATTGCCTTTATTGAGAAACATATGCATAACAGAATTGTTCAAATTGAAAGTAAAAGTACTCAGAACAAGAAAAGAGGAACATAAAAATAATTTTCGCAGAAGTGCAAGATATAGTATTATTCAGTCCTTACAAAACATAGACTTACACATGGTCATGACTTCAATTGGGATGATGTTAAAATTTTTTATCATGAGAGAAATCAAAACAAGAGAGAGTTCATGGAAATGCTATTTTTAAAGAGAGAAAGTAACAAAGCTTTTAATTCAAAAAGAGATCTTTGGAGATACAACCAAATTTGGGATAGAGTCATTTGGATACATTGACTGTAGTTTTAGTCAAAATTTTTGCCTATGAGCTAATTCATTTTCAATTAATGAATGAAATAACTGATTTTAGTTTTTATTCAGAATGTTTGTCTATATGAAGAACATCTTCAATCAACGAATGAAATATGTACCAAAACAACAATTGCTATTAATTATCTCTGTTTTATTTTCAAGTAATAATGGTTTTCTAATCTAATAATGTTTTCATTATTTGCACCTGTTTTTTTCCTATGAACTACCCCTGACCAGGAAGTCTAAGTTGGCTTCGAAACATGTTGGTCCCCAGTAGTATAAAAAATACGGAGAAAAAAAAAGAGTGAGACGTTTGTTTGGCGGTCTCTTTCTTTTTTTCCTCTTTTTTTCTTTTTGTTGTATATTCATTGTACATTTGTCTCTAATGAGCCGTAAAAGTGGGTAGTTTCGAAGTCTACTTTTGATTTTTGAACTTTTTGGGTATTTTTTAGCACGTAAAAAATTTTCATAAGAATGTGGATTGCAATTGGATCTTTGAAAAATAAAAGAAGAATTTAAGAGGGGCATAGAAGAAGGATTGGCCGTAGAGAGAAGTAGGTTCTGGTCACTGGCATATGTGGATGATATAGTATGGTTAGCAAAGAAGGCAGAGGTGCTGAGAAATACGATGAGATTTGAGAAATACTTGAAAGAAAAGAAACTTATGTTGAATGTAGAAAAGTCGAAAATAATGGTCTTCAGCAGATGGGATAGAAGAAAACATTGTACGGAATAGCAATTAAGAGTAAATGTTGAAGAACACAGTACTCGGTTGTTTGAGAAGTCCCGGGCCTAAGTAATAAAACAACACTTTTTTGAGTAAATTCTCCTTTATTCTTCAACATAGTTCGCTTCCAGCTCGATACACTTATTCCAACAAGTTTCTCAAAGCTCGATGCTTTTTTATAATAGTTGGCGCTCAACTCCTCAAAATAGGCATTTGTTTCGGCAATGACCTCTTCACTTGAATAAAATCTCTTTCCAGCCAGCTATCTCTTCAAGTTTGGGAACAGAAAAAAGTCGCACGGAACCAAGCCTGAAGAAAACAGTGAATGAGGAATCAATTTGAATCCCAGTTCATGTATCTTTGCCATTGCGATTGCGGCGGTGTGAGCCTGTGCGTTAGGGTGATGAAACACCACTTTTTTGTGCGCCAATCGTAGCCGTTGTTTTTGTAGCTCGGCTTTCAAACGATCCAATAATGATGCAAAGAAGGTTCCTGTTATAGTTTTACCCTTCTCCAAGTAATCAATGAGGATAATTTCTTGGGAATCTCAAAATGATGTGGCCATCACCTTCCCAGCTGAAAAAATATCCTTCGCCGTCTTTGACGCACTTTCACCAGACAGTACCCACTGCTTTGACTGCTGCTTTGTCTCGGGTGTATAGTCGTAGTGTATAGTCGTAGATCCAGGTTTCATCGACAGTAACGAATCGACATAAAAATTCCTGCGGATTCTAATTAAACTTCGCCAGACCCTGCTTTGGAATGTCTTTTCGGTTGCGCTTTCAATCGGGAGTCAGCAATCACGACACCCACCTTGCACACACCTTCTTAACCTCCAGTTTTTCGAGCAAGATGTTACAGACTTATTCAGTGGAGATGCCCACAGCCTTAGAAATCTCACG
>JAUMHM010095475.1:0-25008 GCA_032362435.1 Melikaiella ostensackeni
TCTCCAGACATTCTCTATCCATTCGGTCTTACGCTATCGACGCGACGCACGTTCGTTCATTTTACTCCTCACTTTTTTTTTTGCCACGCGCCATAAGAAGTTTCACTTCAAAAAATGTTTTACTTGAATACGAACTACCTTTTTCAAAAAAAAAGTTTCAAAGCGAATTGTGTTGATTTTTTTTAGTTATTATATGCATATTGAAATTTTCTCATGAAGACAACGAAAGGACTTCACCGGGAGAGGGTGTCATTCCAGAAAATGACATCCACTCCCGGCGAAATTGCGGTACAGTTTTAGCTGTGAACACGTCTCACCACCGTTAGATAGGTGGTTACAGTGTGTGATGGACTCAATACGAAAGGTCCGGCAATAGCCGCAAAAGTTCCTGTGTGAATTGTGAAGTGTAAGAGATAGCAGCAATAGTGTGATACAAAAGAGGCGAGAGCTCATGGTTTTGCCTTGAGAAACCCCCCTCTGGAAGGTGACGCTGTTTGTGATCACCCCGTGCTTCCCAGATGTGATGGTAAATCTCCCTGGCGAAAGTTTCGAATAGGAATTTATTCCGAATCAATCCGAATTATTCCAAAATCTGTATTCGAACCAATCCGAATCATTCCGATCCAATCCGAAAAAAGTTCTCAATTTTGTTCGATCCAAATCAGTTAAAACTTAATCCGACTCAATCCGAACCAAATTCTCAATCCAAATGAATCCAAATCAACCCGAACACGGATTGATGAATACTGCATTTTCAATCCGAATTTCAATCCGATTTCAATCCGAGTTCGGATTAAATCGGACTCATTCGGTTTGAAAATTTGGCTCTGATTGATTCGGATTGGAAGTTCAGATTGAATCGGATTGAGTCGAATTGATTTTTGACCGATTTGGATCGAACTAAATTGAGAATTTTTTCGGATTGGTTCGGATTGATTCGGATTGGTTTGGATACAGATTTCTTAATAATTCTGAACGATTTGGAATGAATTCCTATCCGAAACTTTCGCTAGGGTTGATTCTCCAGAGGGGCATTATCCTCTGTATGCAACTTGTAGACTTCACTGTCGGTGGAGACGCACCTGTCGATCAGCAAGTTCTCCATACAACCTGCTATGGGCACTCTTCCTCAGCTGTTATGAGGTCATCGCACTACTCCTAGAATCGTTTGATTTTATTAGTGTCTTCTTTCAATTGGTGGTGCACTTCGTAAATCTCTCTCCAAAAAGTCACGACCTTCTCTGATTTAGGCGGGTTTTTAACAATAACTAAATGATCGCTGGAAAAGCCAGATGGGTCAGAGAGGATTGTTGACTCTCTCTGACCCATCTCATCTTTCTCTCTAAGCTTCTCCTTACCTCAGATAGTAATCGTATTTTTCTAACCCTATGTTGCCATATCATTAGCAGCTTTGACATGTTATGTGTGTGATGTCGAGTCCTCGATTCGCATTCGAAACACTAGACCTTAGCAATAAATTTCTTGCCAGATGTTATGCGATCAGTCACGCACTGAATACGGGTTGCCCAGCCTATTTTCGCGTTAAAGTGGTGTATGCGTCTTTTGGCCTTATGATCCATCGTTCCATCGTTCGCATCAGCCAAAACTCTTGCTGCATTATACATTACAGAATTGATATCCCATAGTTAAGACTCATCGGAGAGGTTTTCACAAAGCGCATTATCCTATTCAACCAGGCCTCCGAGCTTAGGAGGAACCATGATATTAATGTCCCTCCTTATCCTGAAATTGCCGTGCTCCCCTGTTGGTTTTCAAAGTACTGCGGTTGATCTTATGTCGCTGCTCTGCCCCTGCGATCTGTTTGTTTAGGTTGCCAATGGACAAGTGCTCCGCGTACATAACCCGTTCGCATGAGGTTTTCGGCATGGCTTCGCAACCTCTACACTCTTTTAAAGTACTGGCGTTGTAGTATTCAATAAAATCGTCCATCTCATAATTTCCATCCGGATAAGTTCACCCAAGTCTAGGATGGTCGGCATTAATGTTAGATGTATTGTCGGGAGTTCTGTGTTAGCGGATACTCCGAACTTTTACAAATTTAACTACCCACAGTGTACGTTGTGTATCTTTTTCTCCTGTATCTCTTAACTTTTTTGAGTTTCCTCATTTTTAAACTCTCATTTTTTTGCAATAAATAATATCGATTGATATTTATTAACAGTTAGATGTAGCTTTCTCCTGCGAAGCGATTGATGCCAAAAACTTGTTTTTCATAAAAATGTTACATTTGTATCTTTTTAGTTAAGACGGGAAAATGAATGTGTTTATTGCAATTTTTACCGTTAAAATACCGTGGTTGTATTTTTTCCTCACACTCATATTGTAAAATTGTGGTAAAATCCCAAACATTCTAAAAAGTTAAGTGACAATTAATTAACTTAATGATTTAAGACATTTTATACCCAAGACTTACTTATTTCTTACTGGTACTGAAGCTTGAAACTCTCCTCAAAGGTCACAAACACATTTTTGAGTTGAAATATTCAAACATATTCTTTTTTTCTTTCTTACGCTTACTTTGCACCTCCGATTGCTGTTAGTAATCTCATCTGATTTATGTACCATCTTTTCATTAGAGGGCTATCTAGCTTTAGGGACTGAAGTGAAATAAATGTTAATTTCAAGACAATTTGAAGTTGTGGATAATGGAAAAAAAGATTTTGGAAACAAAGCACATTCTTAAAGTAACAAACATATTTGTAGACGATGATCTAACTAAAGCAGAAAGAGATGTGCAGTGGTAAATAAGAGAAGTGTCTGAAAGAGGAAGGTTAAGTGAATTAAAGAAGAATTTAATTGGAGATAGGATACAGGAAACTTAGAACCGATGAAAATTGGCACTCTAGGAATGAGAAGGGAGGTAGTCTATGAAATTTTTTTTTTCTTTAATGACAAAAAGTTTCGAATAATGTTATGAAATATTGCTGGCTTTGCCAAAAGTAGGAGCACTTGAGAATACATTGAGTAACATCACAAAATTATTTTATTTCAAGCATGGTCTGAAAAAGACTCAGGACAAAGAATTTAAAAGAGAATAGCTAAGAATTTTGAGTGGTTCATGAAGCCTTCAGCTATGAAAGAGAAAAAGAATAGAGCTATCGGAGGACAACTTATATTGTGTCGAAGAATAAATAACGCGAAAAACAAATTCCAAGAGTGGATGTACAGATTGATATTATAATACAAAATGGGCGGAGAATTCACGAAAATAATAACACTTAGAGAGAAGAACATTCGAGATGTGTAAAAATAAAGAAGGTCTAAATCTGAACTTGAATTTTCGATTTTTTTGTTTCCTTCAAGTTAAAAAATAAACCGCGTGGAACGAGAAGTAAATCGGATAATATTTAGAGGTATCCCATTGCGAATTTGTGTGTTTGTATAGAAAAATCAATTTTTCTCGAAAACGGCCGATCATAAGCAAAATTATACTGAATGTAAAATATGCGGCTCACCAAAATGAGTATTTTTTTATGATAAGCTTTTTCTTAATTATGCATGCTTGAGACATGTGAAGAAAATTGTTATAAAAAAGCGTTAATCATCTGTTTCGCTTATTAAAAAGTTTTCAATATACATTTAAATTACTCTTATGTTCTTAAATGAGTAATTCTTAGAAACCAATTTTTCAAAAATAGTAATTTTACATGTTTATAGTAATTGTTTTTACGAGCCTAAAAATAGTTTAAATAAGCCACATCTTTTATATTCTGTATAATTTTGCGTTATGCTCTGCCGTTTTCCTGAAAAATTCATTTTTCTGAGAAAATTTACAAATTCGCTATAAGCGACTTCTAAATATTATCCAATTTATTTCTCCTTACACGTGGTTTATTCTTAATTCGAAAGGAACAAAAAAATCGAAAATGCAAGTTGAGATTCGGACTTCTTTCTTTCGTGAACTCTCCTAAAGCACAGCTAGAGAGATGTATTCAACAAGTACACATGCTTACGATATTAGGGAATTTCAACGCAGAAATACTAAGTCGAGGCAAAGAATTTTTGGATAAGCGCTGGGAGTTGAATGGATATAAAGCAGAAGAGCACAGAGAAGCTTTACTCATAAATTAGGTAGAATCTAGAACAACATTATAAAAATTAGACAATCTAACGAGAGCGATTATTCAATTAGCAGAAAAGTCCGAAATGAAAAAGCAAAGAAAGAAGAAAGATGAGGACTAAATTGACAACAAATGTAAAGAAAAGAGGAAAGAAGTCCGGAGAAACTCTACTTAATTTCGAGGCCCAAAAAATTCGAATGGTAGGATTGGTCTGAGAAAGAGATGACAGAAAAAGTGAAAGGTCGGTTTATAAAAATTACCTTGGGGAAGAAGTAGAAATGCACCGGACTACATGTGGAATATAGAAACAGACAGGTAAAAACTGCGTTTACAATCTTTGAAGAGAGTTTCAGGCTTTAATTTACAAGTTTATCAAATGGAACAAACCAGATGGCCTAAAAAATCCTTTAAAAAAATCTTGAGAAGACTGAGCCACGATAACGCCACATAATGGGTTAGAAAAATGAAAAGCACTTGCGGAGAAGTTGAAGACCTAAATATTTTGAAATTACTGCGTTTAGAACGAAGAGGAGAGAATATAAGATTCAGTTTCACCGACGGCAGTAGCTGTGCGATGATTCTCGACTCGTCGAGCCTTAGACGTTAGGAACAGACGGGTGCGGTTAGCGCTCGGATGGGTAACCACTCGCGATTCTCGCTTAGTCATGGTTTTCACTGCGTTTAAGTACTGTCTAGCGGAAGATTTGACATCGAGGATGGGTGCGGACACTCGATGATAACGATTGTCTACGTCCAAAGTCTAGCGTCGGGCCTTTCGCCCGTTTCAGGACACGCAGTCTTTGAAAATTCTTTAAAACTGAGGAGTGCCGAGAAGTCTTCAGAACCTGAGCAAAGAGAGATCTTCTCAAGCCTTGAGAAGCTTCTCGAGCCCTCAAGAAGGGTTCTTGGCGGCGAGTGTTTCTCTCCAGCACGATGGCTTGGGTCCGTACGAATTGTGGCTCCAGGTTAGCGGATGCCTATTGTAATTGCCTCGCGCGACCTTGTCCTTGTTAGAGGATTAAAGCCGGTTGAGAAAAATTAAAATTCTGTGAAGTAGTAATAAATCGAATTTTAATAGGTTGCATTAGCTTTGTTAGATTATCACGAGAAGATCAAAAAAGATAGTAAAAATTTGGTTAATATTTTCAATCCTAGTTAAGAGTATTGTATTGTACTTTTGTATGCAATTAAAGATTTTCTTTGTTATTTAAAACAGGCCTCACCAGGGAGGAGAAATTTCAGGATTTTTCCTCACGGAGCAGATGTGGCGTTTTCACTGCTACGACTCCTCACTCAGCTGTAAGAGTGAGATAGACCTTTTCCGTGCGCTATCTGGAATTTTTTGTTATAACTAGGCAGGAAACTCTCCATCCGTCAGTTAGTTTACCAATTTTAATGAAAATTTAATTGATAACTTTGACTCTTTATTATATTGCATTTAAAAAGTTTAATGACTTCATCAGTGCTGATTAGTACTGATGATTCAAATTTCAATCCACTTATTCGATAATATGCATAAAAATTATATATTTTTAATTTTTTTTTTAATATAGTCACAGGAGCTACAAAAATTAAATTTTAACATTAATTAATTACTAATCTGAAAATTTCAATACTAATAGCTATCAAGCGAATATCTAAACTTTGAGAAGATTGATTCGGAAAAGTAACTCATTACCAAGATTCACTAGGTCAGTGTTGGGTTTAGTCAAAACTACCTACCTCCAATGATTTAAATTTCGCATTTTGGTAGTTTTATAGCTCTGGGCTAATTAAATAATTTCTTATGTTCATGTAATCCTGAAGAATATTAATGAATGTATTCGTTAAAGTATACAAATTATTATCATATTTCATCATAGTAGGTTTTTTTCAAGGATTTGACGCCGTTTTAATTTTTTTCTAGTTTTGAAGCTGTGGACTGATAAATTTTTTTCTATCTTTTATCTTTAATTTAGTGCGCTCTCGCTAAGTAACTGCTCGATATGTGCCCGTTCTCCACACTATTGAATGATTTGCTTGCAGCATTTCAGAATCAATAAAAAACCAGTAAAAAATCAATTGTGCTTGTGAAACTAGAACATGAGTTGTATATTGTTTCTAAAAAGTGTCATGGCAAAGTAAAGGGGTAAAAAAGTAAAAAAGGGCATGCAAGGGGGTAGCGTGTTTAATAATGGAGTGATATTGGAAAAAGTGTAGTCGAATGTGAAAACACACCTCTACCTCATTTACAGTAATCCCCTGACAACCCAAAAGGTAGAAAAAAGGGGCACTCTAGGAGTATGCGCATTTGTTGAAGGGGCGATAATGAAAAATAAATACGGGTTAGTGCGAACACAGCCCTACTTTATTTCTAGTAGCCCTCGCTCCATTTCCATTATTCCCCTTTCTTTCCATCCTGAAAGGTAGAAAGGGGACATGCCAGGTGGGTGGGTTGAAGTCCGCTGTGGTTCTTTCTTGTACATGTTGAATATTTTCTGAATTTTAAAGTCTTAATCATATTTTTAAAGTAGTCTACGATACGAAAATCAGGTAGACAAGATAGTGGAGAAAATGGCTAGAACAGTTACGTCACTGGGACGGCTGATGCCGAATATCGAAGGTCCCAGCGAAATGAAGAGGAGGCTAATAAACAGCCTCGTACACGTCAAGATGCTCTATGGAGTGACAATTTGGGTTGACGCTATGCAGAGAAAGAGAACAAGACAGAAGCTCGGCTGCCAATAGATCTCCTAGCTATCGAAAGACAGGAGATGTACCTTGAGATGAAACGGGAAGTGGCAACTCTTGAGACCGGGGATAGGAAGGCGGACATCAAGAAGCTGGCTCGCGAGAGGCTACTGGATAAGTGGCAAACAGTATGGGATTCCGCAAAAATAAGTAGATGGACTCACACGCTTATACCGAAGCTCAGAGTATGGCTGGAAAGGTCGCAGGGGCAGATGGGATTCTATCTTACCCAAGCTATAAACGGACATGGAAAGTTCAACGCATATTTTAACCGTATCGGGAAGCTGGAATGGGAAATAGAAAGACGAAAACTGGAGGAGAGGATCGGAAACCCGTTCACTGAAGGGAACATGGTCACTCTTATACTGGAAAGCGAAGATAAGTTGTTAAAACCGTTACTATGAAGGCGCTAAAAAAGAAAGAGGAGGATGAGAGGGCACGAACTAGAACCTATCCAACAACGTAGAGACACGAAGAGTTGAAAGGAGGAAACTCGCAGGAAGCGAGCGAAACAGGACCTACCCCGAAGTAATACGAAGGCGGTTCCAGGGTAGTGCTCCAGAGATCCAAGGGAAAGGGTTAGAGCCCCACAGTATCGGCAGGTACGGGCCTGCGAGTCTGCATGATGCATCTTACAGTATCTTACACCTATCAACGAAAACACACCCTAGCGTACATATATATGTAACGATATATCAGGTCAAATAAAAGCTGCTAAAAAGCGGGGATGTTTCGAGATTCAGGTGCAATAAAGAAGTTCTTTCAGATTTTATATGTACAAATATAATACATAAATATATACAAAAAACATAAACATGCAAGTTATATTCAAAAATAGTTCTAATAATAAGTTAAATATAATATTTTTAACGCTTATCAAAATCAATTGCGTTATTATTTATATTTATTTCATACAACTTCGGCGTGCGTATCAATATATTGCGTAATAATATTTTCATAGTAAAATATTAATAGTTTTATATTATTTATATTCTAGATGTATTTTATGATGTTTTCTCTGAGTTTTCAATTTTTTGTTTCTATATGTCTTTTTGTAATGCAGACCTGCCCAGCGAGGAGCAATTCCCGACCGAAGCTCATGTTGCACTTCCAATTCCATTTCTTCTGAAGAGCTGGAGTAGTCGTAAAGTCGCGTGGTCATCTCTGGTTCTAGTGACGTAGCCTAGTTCCGAAGATACGAATTATGTTTAGAAGGGGACGACTTCACCATTACTCGAGCTCCTCAGAAGGAATGAAAGTGAAAGTGCAACATGTACTTCGGTCGGGAACTTCTCTCCGCTGGGCAAGTCTGTTGCAATGAATTATATTTAAAATTCCATCGGGTTTCCCTTTTCCAATAATATTGTTTCATTTTCTTTGAATTTGATTACTTCCTATTGAATTTACAATTGAATTTAATTAGCTTATTAAAAATATTTGTACCGCATTTTACATTTTCTTTATTACTATTTTTATTTAATCTTTACTACTACGTTTGAATTTGCAGCCACATTCTTCTAAATGTGTGCATATTGAACTTGAAATTTCTTTTGTTTTAATTGAACAAACATGCCATTATTTTGCTCTAATTTTGTTATAAACACCGTTTTTTTGCGTGAGCAGTCTGACAAATAGCTGTGCTATTAAGATACTTTAAAAATTTATTTATCGTGATTGTCCAAAGTTTGACATCAATGGTTTCTTAATTCATAGTAGAAAGCAATTTCAGCGAAAAGGAATCGGAATATTCATGTCATAAGTGTGAAGCTGTATCAAAATAGAAATACAATTTTTCATTTTACTCATGTTTTTGAATATGTATTAAAAAGCGACAAAGTTTTTGCTACGAGTGGTAAGTGGTAAGGTTCAGTTTACCGACCGGTGGAAGCCCTTTACGGTATAATTTTTTGCGTGTCCTGTTTTTTAATATAATAACCTAATGCTGTTATTTTCAATGTAAAAAAAATGACTTTGAGTTCCCGTCAGTGGTCTGATTTGAGTACCACTCGAGACTGTTTTTTCTGAGTCTTATTTTTATACCTGAATGAGCCCTAAAATAATGCTTTGTTTTACAGTGTACTTGCCAAGTTCAAGGTACAACTTCATAACATTACTTTTATGTGCCAAAACGCGCGCCACGCTCCTAATCTAAAAACGTGGATACGCTTGTTTGTCAAAACAGAGGGTAAAGTTGTGTGCCCAAATGGAGGAAAGTGGGGACAATAAACCGTTGTCGTTCGAGCCGTGTGAGTAACGGATGTGGTATCGCCAATCAGGGTTGGCGGTCCAGATTTTGGCTGTCTCTGTCGCTCATTAAGAGGTGTGAATGTAGACAAATAAGAGTGACCGAGACACACATATGTGGAAAAATAATGTATTCATGGAATAATTAGAATGGGGGGTACCACCAACGCTACTTGGAATCGCTGTGAATGAACTCAACAGCCTCACTAACATCCATGAAAGAACCAGGAGAGAATGAGAGATCCGTTTTAGATGCATTTTCTGATGTGGCAGAAGGAGGCATGAGGGAATAGGAGGAGTATGTTTTTAAGATAGAATGGTAATAGGCATTGAATTCTTCTACAGATATGTTAGAAGAACCTTAATTCTTTTTAGGGTTGATAAGGTCCAATCTACGGAACTCGCTCCAAAGGCGAGAAGAGTCATTAATTTTCATTAGTTTGGCGCAGTTAATCTCTTAATTTGGTACATACGAAGCGTAGAGATGGTTTAATTAGCATGAATTAAAATTGATGATGTTCGCTGCAAAGTATCCTCATATACAGAAAGTTGCAGTTAGAAATCTTATCGCCAAGGTCATGGACATCAGGAAGAATCTACTTATCTCAGAAGATCGAGCAATTGAGATTGAACGGGATTTTGATGCTACGGGGAAAAATGACGATGGCGAACATCAGTTAGAGGAAGGTGCCCCACAAGATCAAACGGGGATCGGCGAAGCAATATATCATCGTGCTATTGATGTTCCTGCGCATCCTTTTGGGATTTTCCAAGATGCTTTGCAGTTCTTAGCCTTCTTCAGTATGCGAGTGACTTTGTAAGCTGTGATGGATAAATTATTCATCACGGGCAACCGTGAGACTCTATCCTTTTTTAGATGAAGCCATATCTTGTTTAGGTTACTTGAAACAAGATCACCTCAGATGCTCTACTAATATCTGTTCATTGCCTCTGCCCTCGGTGGTTCACTGGAATTTTTGTTACTGTTTGGCCTATCAGCAAGTTCACGGCAAAAGTGTTTTTCGTCTCCCGAGAGGGTCCTGTTTTCATTCCTTCTCACGTTCGACCTGTGAAAGCGAGGCAGCCGCGTCGACAGGACCATGAGTCTCTGTTAAAGGTAGTCAATCAGTTCGTCCAGGTGTGTAGACATTGTTGGACTGATGTTAAGTGGACGAAAGACGAGCGGATCACAACAGCCCGGGGCTCCCCCCACCATGATTACCATCACTGCCGTGTTTTTTATTTTGAGAGGGGAAATGGGTATCAGTTGTGTTATTTTCTCAGGTTGAAATTCTTGGGGAAGGTAGCAGAATATGAACTGCACTTTTTTTCGTTCATTGCGTTGTTTTTGTTTTTATTATTTCGTTGTTATTTCCATTCCGCCATATTTTAGGAAATAGACTGACGCTGACGCTGAACGAGCACTCGAGCAGACGAAAAATTTCAGTGATGGTAGTCATGGTGAGGGGAGCCCCGGGCTGTTGTGATCCGTTCGTGACGAAGGATCTCCTCTAAGTGCCGAGTCAACTTCTGAAACCGATTGGCTCTGGCTTGATTCTGTAGACGTAGGTTTTAGCGCCCCGAGACCTGTATTTCATGTTCATGACTCTGGCATACGCGACCGCAGCGTAGTATGCAAGAGTGTGTATCTGTAGCAAGTGCATGTCTCCCTGCAGGAACATAGACAGTATATCGTTGTTAAAGCTGTCAGCTAGCCGGAGAAGGTCATTGTTGGCCTTAAATTTGTAGAGAACGCGTCTCTCAGATGGTTCCTGGTCCGCAAACTCAGTTATGGCATCAGTTAGACACACCATGAGAGGAAGGCTTTCTTCGTTAAGCTCTTCATTGGGGCGACAAAAGCGAGGTCCGGTGGATTCAGTCCTAGTGACTGTCGACCATTCCGCAATCGTCGCTCTACATCCCTCAGATCTAGTCCCTTGTCGTCCACAGCGTCTTTTGTCTCAGACACCTGAACCTTCTACTCGGTCGTCCACGGAGTGCGTTTCCGGTTGTGCTAGTTTTTGTTACACCTGTCTCTTTATGTTTTCGATCTTGACCTCGGACAGGATGTGATGCCACTGAATAGAGCAAAACTGCAAAAAAGCTAGATGTTGTTTGGTCACCCTTAAGGCCAGTTTGGGATGGAGGCCCAAGAAAGAACGATTTTGTTCGCCCTTTGCAGGCCCTAATCTCAACGTCGCACGGACGTGACATCTCACTACGTCGTCATTCATCTCCGGCATCCATCTCATCCTTTTCTTAGGTCGAGCAGCACCCTCCTGTTGTTCGTGGAGTTGCGGTCACAACATCAGATCTAACGCGGTTAATAGTTCTTTTAGGAAAGAGGGTCGTTTCTATTATTTTAAGCCTTCTTCGACGAACTTCAGGTAACGATCAACGCAACGTCTCAAGAAATTTTTTTAATTTTCCATAAATTTGTTTTTAGCCAGGAGGTTCACCCTTGCAGAGACCCGCATGCGAGGGTGGGGCTATATACAGTGGGAGGGCGCCAAGTATCCCAGGAGCCTGCTCGAGACGTCACACCCAGATGCTAATCTGTCGAAGGTAGATTTTGTTTTTGAGTTGGATTTTTGAGCAAATCTTTCTATATACAAGGCTATCTCGGTATGTATCGTCAGTCACTGACGCATTTTATAATGTAGTGAAGTGATCTGATGTGACTAGTATGCCTAATCTATGATAATAGAGCACGTGGCTTACTAATGTTGTTCTTTCGTCCGTTTTAGTTTCAGTTAATAGAAAATCGAGTTTTTTTTTATAATTGCCAACAAAAGAAGTACTTTTATTTTAGTTTTAGCACTTTTTACACTGCATCAGCTAACTTTAAATGATCTTAAAGTCCGGAATTTTCAATCCAAAAAGACGAATTTTCAACCAAGAAAAAATTTCCAGTCAAGAAAGAGAAAAGATACTAACTGAATTGTTGATCTTTGAAGTCAGAAAAAGGAATTTTCTGCGAAACAGTTGAAAAAGAAATTAAATTTCTACCAATATAGTTTAATTTGCAACCCAAAAAGGACGAATTTTTATACAAAAAGGATAACTTTCTAACAAATTTGCTGAATTTTTAACAAAATAATTGAATTTTCAAAGAGAAATAATTTTTTAAAGCTTTGCAATCTATGCTACACACTTTTCTCGAATATAGAAACTTTATCGCCTTTGAAATTCACAAAAAAAAATGAGAAGATTTTGGAAATTAAAATGGCCAGACTCTGAATTAAGTTTAAACTGAAAAATTCGTAATTTTCAGTGCTTTGCAAAAATCGCAAAAATGTATGTTCTTCGTAATCTTCATAATATGCCTAATTTTTTTAAATCTCGTAAGATTTCGATATTTTCAGTTTTTTGACAACAGTTTTTGAAAATGCTCTAAAGTTTCAAATTTTTATTGGATTAACCTTGTTACTTTGTATAATAATAATAATAACTTGTATAATTGGGAATTCCATTCCAAGTGTCTTAAAGATTTTATAAGATTTAAAAAATTGCAAGGGATTTATAGAGAACTTTAGGAAATGAATTTATTTTATTTTGAATGAATTCTACAGATTTCTAAATATTTAAAAGATTTGAAAGAAATTCAAAAGAGGTTAAAATATTTCAAGGGATTTCTATGGCTTTTAACAGATTTCAAAGATTTCAATGGATTCAAAAATATTTTCAAAGAGATCGCGGGGGTTCAAGAGATTTTGCGTACTTTCATATGAGATTATGAGTGTTCTAAAATAAATCGTTCCTTCGCAGTTTCTGTACTTTTTACATTCATTCCTTCAATATTTTTCTATCATTAATTTAAAGGCTGACTTTCCCACAATCGTTTTCCATATAATGATTCAACTGTTGAAAATTCAATAAAAAGGCGAATTTTGCATTAAAATCGTTATATTTGTATAATTTTATACGAGAATTGAATAAGATGAACATTTCGGACCATAACAATTTTTTTAAATGTCGACTTTATCGAGAACAGGTCGTCATTAGCAAATAATGTTTTGGCAAATTAATAGCCATCCAGTTGACTCTTAGTGAGGAATTTGTGAAATTTAAAGAAAAAAACCAACTCTGATCATCTACATGATGATCAGATCATACAGAGATCTAAATAAACACTTTTTGAAGTAACATAATTTAATTTTGAGAGCCATAATGGCCAAAACAGGAAAATTCGAATTTAATTAACCGCACCTTAACATTCAAAAGCCACTCTAGGTGGAATTCACGTTTAAAGCAATGTTACACGCGTGCTATAGCGCGCACATATTATTCGAGTATGATATACTGGGCAACACATATACCTCAGTGCAGTGTTGATTGCCTTTGCCCATAAATATACAGGCAGATTCTTGATATTATAACATTGTACGCGCGCTTCTGACTATTGCACGATTGTCACGCTATGCTTTTTCAAGAAATTTGTAGTGTGCTGAATTTTGAGCGTAGATTTGCTCAAACTTTTGCCATGACTGTAGCATTCGCTACACTTTCACCCACGCGACGTCTCGTATCTGATCCGCTATGTTCTGAACTTTCGCCACGTATTGGACTGGTGCATCTGTCGAACTCATCCGGTACTCATGAAAATTTTGAAGAAGTGTCAATTTGTTCGTTTCAGATTTGCGTCCGTGAATGAGACTCAGCTTGTCCCCCATAACTTTTCCGGTTGTGCACTTTAACAAGCTTAGCAACTACTCATCTTTCAGTGACGATGAAATCAAGAACATTGCTTTTGCATTGTTGTGCATCCAAAGCTTTGCTTCTGCAGTTGCCGCCGCCACCGCTACCGCGTTGCGAATATCCGCTGCCGCTGTCGGCATCTTCCTCGTGCCGTTCACCACATCCTGAGTTTCGTTTGCTACAAATAAAGAATTTATCTGAAACTTTCATTCTTGCAAATTTATTCTGTCGAATTTCTGTAGGTTCTTTGCTAAGATTCTCTCGGGCATCATGGATTCAACTCACCTCGCAAGCCATAATCATGGGCCCATAATCTGTTAAAACAAAGCACCTTATGTATAAAAAGAAAAGGTAGGATATAGTTTGAGGTTGAGTCAAAATATTAGAAGTGACTTATAAACGCACTATGTTTACTTTGCATGTTTCGTTGGAAGGAATCAGAGAGCGACTGGCGAGACGGTCACTTTTTCGTTGTACTGTCGACACGAGAATCAAATTAAATGCGATCAAATTTGAGTCAGATTAAACGCGATAAACCTTCTTAAAGTTTCTTATGGTAAAATTTAATCGCAAGAACGTTTTTTTTCTTGGATCATATGTTATTTAAACCAGAAAGAATGAGAAATTAATTTTATGAGTCTCAATAATATTCGCTAGATCACAGAATATTTGATTTTTATTGTTGTTTTGTAGACTAATGAAAGTAGTTGAAACCTGATTTTTGCAATTATTAACATGTTTTCTTTTTATGGTAGGCTCTTGAAGTTGAAAATTCGTCTAATATGACAAACGCGCATTTTATGAAAATTTAGCGTATACTTTGAAATATATAAACAATATGTAACTGCCTAGCCATTTATTTTATCTTGAGGGATGTTGACCTTTAGATAACAGTCAATACTGAAATTAAATTAAAACATGCTTTTGTACGAAATTTTTACAATTTACGACAATACACTGCCTGTCGATAGACCATTCTCCTACGTTTCCCTTCCTATCGAAATGGTTGTGGTGTCATTTCATTCCTTAAACTATACGCTTTAATTTAGATATGCAGCAAATATGCGGCATTTGACATCTAGATCTTCGAAATTGGTCTCGAACGTATCTGTGCGCGAGGATAGCACAGGAGACCCCCAAGAATGTTCAAAGTTCAAGATTTCGTCAGATGTCTTTTGAACTTGGCAAAAAGGAGTTTTTGAGGCCGCTCACTCTAAGTTTATTGTCAGAAGATGAGAATTCAAAATGACAGATCTGATTCGGCGGCCAAAATTCTTTATTTCGTCAAATTCATACCAAACTCTGTGTAAGGGGTTTTATTTGAGGAAAGCTGCATTAAAATTTGATGACATTAGTTAATAATTCAAAATGGCGTATGCAACTTAGCGGTCACAACTTTGAAATTCTCTCATATTTGCATAGTTAGTAATGATGATCGCCAAATTAGATCCATGATTGTTAATTTGTTCCATTTGACAATAAATTTGAAATCAGAGATCTTGGAAACCCTCACATACTGTGTTTCATGCAAGTGTCTAAGAATTTTGAAGTATTGGCCACCTTATTAGATCCACGTCAAGTCAAATTGCCCAAATTGCTTAAAATAGTACCGACCTACCAGGATTTTTTCCGGAATCCTACCTTACCAATCCCGTCCTGGTACTAAAAGCATCTAACTTGAAAAAATTCCTAGAAACTGATTTTATCATTATGATACCATAAATAATCTTGACAGGAATGACTCAAATTTTCAACTGCAATTATTTTTCACAATTTATTAAATTAAATAGATTAATTAAATAGAATTAAATAGATTCATCTTTTGATTGATGTTGAAATTGGCTTTAGGATCCAAAAAAAATGCTTAATATTACACGTCAACAGACGTTTTGAGGTAGTATACGCACGATTCGGTTCTTAGGAAGAATTTTTCCAAATTTTGACTGAATAAGAAGAATATTAATGTCTAATTGTTTATGAAATTCGAAGGGGATAGATCGTTTCCGAGGATAGATAATATGCATTAAAGTTGGCAAACGATTAAACGCTTCGACAATCCAGGTGATGATCATCATCAGTGTTTTGTTCTAAAATAGTATATTGTGCTGCTGCAAGTGCAGAAAGTAGGCAGTTCCACACGAGTGTGAAATTTGCTGTACGAGCCGGACGCGCATGAAAAATGTTTTGTAGAAAAGTTCGATTGTCTGCGACGAAAGTGAATTGTAAAAGTTCAAGTAATTCAAATACTATTTTTTTTTGTGTGTAAAATCGCATTTCTACACTATTATCCTACCTTATATACTCAATTCGTGCGTAAATAAGGTTAAATGTTGACGAAAGAAGCAAAAATCGTATCTACGTACAGATAAGATTTTTCGCTCTAGCTCCAAATCATCCAAAGTGCAGACACATCGTTTGTTGTTCACACAGCAGAGTTGAAGGCGAGTCGGAAATGAATCTAAGAAGAGTCGGAAACAACCCGTAGATGAGCCTATGGCTAGCACTGTGAACTTCACAAGAATTATAATTGCCTACTTTCTGTACCTGTTGCACATGATATTTTTTTTATGAAATGCAGGGATTTTTCTATTAAAGGAACAAAAACAAACTTTCCGAAAACTTTGAAAATTTATGGTGAAATTACCGAAAATTCTAAGAAATTTATGAAACATTTGAATACTTTAAATGTCGAGAAATTGTTGACATTTTGAAAATTGATAAATTACCGAAAATTTCCAGAAATTTACGATGTCTAATGATTTCCGGCGGAAATCCTAAAATTTCTCAAATTTTCGGAAATTTTCAATAATTAATTGTAATTTATGGCAACTTATCGCTTCGGGTTGGTCCAAGCAAATTACTGCTCACAATAAATCTGTCAATTGTCAACTCGTAAACTCGGAAGTGAGGTTATGTTCCTATATGGGATTCTGGAATTTCTGGAAAGTAATTCTTTCGAAATGCGCATGCGCGTTTCATACGTTTTCTAGAATAAAACGCTGGTTTCTGAAACACTTGGCCTCAACTTCATTATCAGGGGTGAGGAAAATGCATCGAACATTATCCATATAGACAGGGCCGCGTTAAGAATGTGGGTGCCCTAGGGCCGGTTGATGTGTGGGGACCTTTCGCGGTTACAAATAAATTTTACCATTCAATGAGATTCAATGAGGCAGCGGCCCCGCCGGCCCCTAGTTCAATGCGGCTTTGCATATAGAGTACTTACTCCTGAAAGCCCGGGCGAAGAAAGCACAGGAGAACTACTTTATCCAAAAACTCCTCCACAAAAGGATGCATGGCATCTTTTACTGAAATGTGAAGGATTGTGTCGATGTTGGTTGACCCGGCGTTTGCTTTAATTAAATCACCCGGACTGAACTCGGGAACGGAGGGGTTTTAACAGGAAACGTGTTTTTTCGCTGTATACGATGAAAATTCCATATGTGACACTTTGTTTTTATTTCGCATAATTTAAAAGTTTATTTTAAAATATAAGAAGATTGTAAATTTGCATCTTAAAAATACTATTACAACTATATTACACTTGGATAAATCAATAAATTACACAGTTTTTGTGACAAAGTGATCGCGGATCGCGACAATACAAGAAGATTCATGAACTAAGCGCGAGAGCATATGTTTGCATGTCGCTCGAGCAATGTGAAACAGGAAGAACCAGTTCAGAGCACTGGCGCTGATGCTGAAAATGCTACCAAATCGATAGTGAATTGAGTTGATAAGGGAGAATCGCGATTAGCGCATACAAAATAAGTTTAGTGTTAGGAAAATCTGAACATCCTGCCCGGGTGCAACAAGAATGGTGTACAAGAGAAAAACAAATAAAGTTTTAACAGTTTTACAAGTTACGAAGGTTAAGTTTTGACTTTGTAACATAGATTAGAAAGCGGTGAAAGATGCAAAAGTGCAAAGTTATTCATAAGAATGATTCTCGAAGTTCGTGTGACAATTTTGGTTGAATAGAGCCCCAGTTGAGAGAATCCTGATTTGATCTGAAACTTCCTTTTACGTCGTAAATGTGTAAGAAAACGTCCTTAGTACGGTCAGCATCGTACAATAGGCGTTAGGTAGGCAGAGCAATATAAGAGCTAATCTAAAACAAAAATTATCAATGCAAATGACTTGAGCTGGAGCAGTTACACTACCAAGTTTATTCAATTAGATTTTTAAGATCCAAAAAAATATAGTGGAGAAGGTAAAGGTCGTTCCAGTGATTCCCAAGATGCAAGATTCTGAAGGATCTGAGGATTTCGATGCAAAGACGTGTTCTCTAGATCGGCAAGTGCGGACCCCAGCTTAATTAAGTACACTTCATGTTACAGTAACGAACAGTTGTACACATTGTGAGGTGACTGATAATGTTTAAAGTTAAATGTTCTACCGATCCACCAGACGAAAAAGATATCCTTAGAGAGGCTAGGCATTGTCTTACAGTCACTTATCACTTTTTAGAAGGCACAAAGGTGCTACACTAGAGTTTGAAGAATCACTTTAGGATGAAAGTGTAGAGCCATTAGGCGAAACAGATGCCCAAAATCGTGACTAGGCATGAAGCACATTGGTTGAAGTCACAAAACGCAATCACAGTCTCGTAGGTTCGCGATGCAGAAAAAGTTGCTTTGAGATGAATAAGTTTATAATGCTTTAGGTGGAGCGATATGATTCGTTCTTCAAGTGAGTGCACTAAGGTGGAATTCGGAGCCGAACATGTGTTCACTTTTTTTTGAGTCCCAACCAGTTAAGTTGGGAAAATCGATAAAACGATAAAATATAGTCAAGCGCTGAGAGTTCCTGTCCAAACACATGTTCACCACACATAAGTGCCAACCAGTTGGTCTGCGGAAATCGATAAGCGTACGTGATGCCAAGGACCGAGCTATAGCGTGAATTTCGCGTAATTAGGAGCACTATGGTGTCACGTACCAGGACACAATGTTTGGTTTCGCGAGGCGAAAAAGTTGCCTCAAAGCGAGTAAGTTTTTATATGTTTTCAGATGAAATTCTCCATGGAGTTACGATGCGAACAAGAGTGCCGAAAAGAGTAACTAGGCATTTCACTGAGAGAAAAATTTACTAGTTTAAAAAGGCCAAGTTGCCAGACTATAGTTTGTGCAGAATCACGTTAAGGTAAAGATGGTTATGTGTTGTGACTTATGCTCACTGAAATGCCTTCTAGAGTTATTAGGCGAAACAAATGCCCAAAAAGAGAGACTAGGCACGAAGCACATTGATTGAAGTCAGAAAATACAATTGAAAACTGTACGTGAGAATTACAAAGCACTCGCGAACTGGGTCAATTTCAAATTGTAACCGTGAATTTACCCGTGATTTCTATAGTTCTTGAGCACTTTTGGAAAGGCGAAAAAGATGCCTTATTTTTCAAAGTTCACTAAAACTTTATTAAATTTTCAAGCGCTATGCCCTATCCGGCTCGAAGGGACATTTTTATATCTTGCATTGTTGAAAAGTTTATTTTAAAATATAAGAAGAATATTTTGAGTTCCGTTAAAGGTCACGTTGCTTGAAAATTTAGGGGATAGGAAACTTTAGTGAGTTGGTTTTTTGGAAATATAAGTTCACCTTCAAAAAATAATATGATAGCTACATTGCACTTGGTTAAATCAATAAATTACACAGCTTCTGTGACAAAGTTATCGCAGATTGCGACAATACAAGAAGATTTATAAACTAAGCGCTAGAGCACGTGTTTGCATGTCGCTCGAGCAATGTGAAACAGGAAGAACCAGTTCAGAGCACTGGCGCTGATGCTGAAAATGCTACCAAATCGATAGTGAATTGAGTTGATAAGGGAGAATCGCGACTAGCGCATACAAAATAAGTTTATTTTTCGGAAAATCTGAACATCCTGCCCCGGGTTTAACAAGCATGGTGTACAAGAGAAAAATAAATTAAGTTTTAACAGTTTTACAAGTTACGAAGGTTAAGTTCTGACTTTGTAACATCGAATAGAAAGCGGTAAATATGTAAAAGTGCAAAGTTATTTATAAGAATGATTCTTGAAGTTCGTGTGACAATTTTGGTTGAATAGAATCCCTGTTGAGAGAATCTTGATTTGATCTGACACTTCCTTCCAAGTCGTAAATCTGTAAGAAAACGTCCTCAGTACGGTCAGCATCGTACAATAGGCGTTAGGTAGGCAGAGCAATATAGGAGCTAATCTAAAACAAAAATTATCAATGCAAATGACTTAAGCTGGAGCAGCTACACCACCAAGTTTATTCAATTAGATTTTTAGGATCCAAAAGAAACTCGACGAGCACATATAAAATAAGTTTAAAGTTGTGAAAATCTGAACACACTTAGTTACAGATATATCTTTATTTCTTTCATTCGCTGATTATTTAAACTATGGAAAACGATGGTAAAATAGTTTTAAGTACAAATTAAAATGCATCCTAAAAATTGTACCTGGTTTCGCGAGTTCGCGGCAGTAGCGCATCCAAGATTTCAGGTCTCAATACCATCGCCTTATTTTGAGTCAAGACATTCCCGACGATATATGCAGAGCGTGTCATTCACTTTGCACATCCTGAGTACCTAGGAGACATACTATCTGTTTGTCCAACTAACGCGGGAACGACGTACATCAAAATGCACATTGCGGGACTAAGAGTAATTTCATACCATCTCTTTCACTTTTATGGCATTGGCCGCGATACTGTTCCGCTTAACGCTCCCAGGAAGATAGAATCAATTGTTGAGAATGAGAAGTGCCGAATATACTGGAACTACATATTCTCTTTCAGAAGTGAACTATGTTCGTTACCGCTTTGATTGGCTGACGAACAGCTGTAGCTCATTTGATCGGACGCTGAGTCCAAAAGTGATAGTCAGAGATTTAATTTGCTGGCTTTTATGGGTCAAGTAATTAGCCAGGTCAGTTATGGGTCAGGTTTTTCAGAAAAATGGGGGCGAAACCCCCAAAAAGCGCGTTTTTGGACATTTTTCAAAATTCTTATCGGGTGAACCCGGCGTGGTATAGATCTAGAAAAAAGATTAAATGGATGGTTAAACCTTTTACTCTAATGTAAAATTCGTCAAAATTTTAAGGACTGGGTTCGGTTGGTGCCGGGCATATTTTGTTCATAGGGGTGCACAGAGGGTGAAATAGGACGGTTAAATCAAGGCTCATTAGCAAACCATTGGACAGTGAAAGAGAGTGGAAAGTGGATGTTGTACATGATATAAAAACATATTATTGCATTAAAAAACAGGTTTATTTGTTGAAACAATAATTTAAAAACAATTATTGTTAAGCTCTTCCTGTAATTGTTCAATTGTTTAAACAAACAAAACTTTTTTTTCAAGCGAAATAATATTTTTATGTCACGTTCAATTTCCTGTGCATCCTTATAAAAAAAAGTGCGCTCGGCGATCAACCGAGCCAGTTCGCAAAGTTTTGACAATTTCAATGGAAAGTTAAAGGTTCAAGTTTCGATTGAGGCTCCGGATTCAATAACCCCACATGAAATGTTTCGCCCGAGAGTGGGAGGACACCTGAACGTCGCTTGAACCCAAGCTACAAGAGGCATCCCCATTTTCAGGCGAAACATTTTATGCGGGGTATTGAATCCGCAGGCTCAATTTCAGGCATTTTTTCAAATCACTAGTGCATCGGGTTCATCGGGTACGAATTTCGAAAAAATGGCCAAAAACGTGATTTTTGGAGGTTTGAACCCAATTTTCCTTGAAAACTTGACGTGATGAAAAATTTTTTTCATCAGATGCAGATGCAGCGCATGAAAAACTGAGGAAAACAACTTTTCTATGTCAAACAACTGGAAAAAAATGAGAAATTCGGACCTGTGAAAATGGTAGTCAAAGGTTGAATATCGTAAGGTTATTTGGTATAACTTTTCACGCAGTCTAATAATTGGAGAACAGTATAGTGCTCACAAAAAAAGTTGATATTATTTTTGTTCTAAAAGTCTAATCACCTTAATTTATACATTTGGGGCCGATCAGGTATTACGTAACGCGTTCGAGGAGAGGGGTGGGGGGTTCCGCCAAGTGTTACCATGTGTTACATGGTGCGGTTGGGTGTCGAAAGTTGATGCTACGTAACGCTCCCTTCATGACCTTTAGATCTATGTTATCTACGAAAACTGTGTTTTTAATGCATTTTGTTCATGTTTAAGTTTCAAATTTCGTTAGCTTCTAAGGCCGATGTATATTTTGCATGTAAATCAAAATTTATTTTAAAAAAAATGCAACGTTACGTGAAATACTGGGGGGGGGGGGGTCGGGGATTAAGAAGCGTGTTACTCCACATTACACACACACACACGGAGGTCTAAAATCCTCAAAAAGTGCGTTACGTAATACTTTTGAAATTTTAATTTTACTTGAAAAGTACCCTTGACATTTTATTTTACTCTGAAAGAGTACCTATTTTAGAAGACGCTCAAAGAATTTAAAAAAAAAAGTTTCTTTTCAATTTTTCTTTGAAACAATAAGTTCCAGCTACAGAATGAAATGCGAAAAAAGATTTGTTTCTCGCGGCTGAAGTTATCCTGACGTGTTTTTTTTTCTACTGTAAACCCAGTTTGTGGATTATATCTCACTTTAATGTGCAGAAAAAGTCATTTTTGCTTTTTTTCCCTAAAAATATTATGTTCAGAATCTGGATTATAAAATAAAACCGACGGCAGCAGCGGAGCGGTAATTCTCAACTTATTAAGGGCCTTTGAAATCATCGGGAAATCCTAAATGTAAAACTAAGTCCAAACGGAGGAGCTCTTCTGTCTAGTTTTTTGCGTACATAATGTGAAGAATAAGATCTGTGGAACAGGCCGTTTTTTTGGAAAAAATTCTATTTTTTATGTAATAATCGAAATAAAAAATGCGCTTTATTTAGCGGCACCATGACGACACTGGACGCGACGGTATTTAGGTGTTCTACTGTTTATCTTAAGGGGGACTAGGTAAAACAGTTTCTTGGATTTATAACTTATCATGTGCCTCACCGATCGTGTCGAAGCCAGTGCAAGCAAGATTTTGACGAACCTAAGGACAAAACGATAAACCACCAATAATTCAAATACTCGTAACTTCATGGAAAAATTTTATTTGTCAAATAGGACAAACACGACGAGTCTTCTCATTTCCAGCCTCATCTGAAATGTATTCGGCCTAAAGACATTTTTTTAGATACATTTTGTGTGAAACATAATTGAATATGCCTATTTATATAGAGCTTGTATTCTGTCCTTTACTATAAGCTACTACTTTACCACTAAGTTTGCCGAAAATCGTACAGTTACATTGATTCGGCGTAAATCTTCTATGAATGAATCAGCGTCTGCGTATAGTCAAGTCGTGGGTGTCGCTTCGCTGCAGATTTGGCTATGCGGGTGCAAGGGACGAGAGGGGTAGATAGCAGTGGGCTCTATCTCATTCAGTCCTACGAAAATCTGAACGCCGTGGGAACCATCAGAGTCCATTGTAAGTAAACATGGTAGTTCATACTTTTGTCCTTAGGTTCGCCGAAATCTTGTTCCCACTGGCTTCGACGCGACCCGGAAGACACATGATAAGTTATGAAATCAAGAAAACTCTTACCTAGTCCCCTTTCAGATAAATAGTAGAACACCCAAATACCGTAACGACCAGTGTCGCCGTGGTGCTTCTAATCAAGGCGCATTTTTTATTTCGATTATTACATAAAAAATAGAATTTTTTCCGAAAAAACGGTCTGTTCCGTAAATCTTGTTGCTCTTTAGATTACGTATGCAAAAAAAAGACTAAATTGCTTCTCCGTTAGGACTCACTTTTACATTTAGGATTTCTTGATGATTTCGAATGCCTTCAAGATCTCGGACATTAAGCACGGATGGACGTGGTTAGCGCTTGGACCGGTGACCGTTCTAGGCAAAGGAATGAAGGGTTTTATAAAGGAAAAAAATGTTAACAGTATGAATATTCCCGTAACCTTTTCTCCATAGGCTATTAATGATTATATAAAAATTCTAAATCGATTGAACAAGAGCTAAACAATTTATATGAAAAAATGGCAGCAATAATCAGTTTTTCGAGTTTATTTCTGAAACGGCTCATTTTGCGTTAACAATTTTACAATAGTTAGCTAAGAAAATAGGAAACACGATGCATCTTTTGTGGCTTACGCTTTTACACATGTGAACTACAGTTTTCCTGAAAAAAAAGTCTAAAGTGCAGTTGTGAGTACGATTAAGGACTATCTCTCACGGAGTATATGCAGATCTACGATAAGTCAATTACTTTATTAAACTTTAACGCTGTTTTCCATACTATAGTTTCCATGCCTTAAGTTCATACTTCTTAAACAAATTATTTTATACTTCGACAATGGGCTATCTGAATGCTCGGAAAACGGAAAAATCAGAGTGCCATCTTACGTAGATACTAATTATGTTTATCTCTTCTATTGTGAATATTTCACTCACCTTCCTCCAGCTGCCAAGCCAGGCTTCCTTGAGCCCAGGTCACTTCTGAGCATGTGGCGACTGAAGTTAGTGTAGAGCAGTAGAAAACAGTCTTCGATTTCTTGTACAATCTTACAAGACGCATTATGAGATTATCTATTTGCTCACACTTACAGCCTGAGAAATTTCGATTTTGAATATGTTTATAAGAAGACTGTTTTATATGTCTATACGAAAATCGACGTAATTTGCATTTTTTTCTCAACCACAAAAACAACGTTTAGGATATCACGTCAGTCGCTACCCTGAAATACATTCACTGACTCAGTCGACTTCTTATTTGTCCACTTATATAATTCTGAGAACTTTGCCTACTTTAAATTCTGAGAGCTGCCGAATAAAGGAGGTAAGAAAAGTAAGAAAGAAATGGAAAGAATGGAATAAATTATGGAAAGGGGTGAAAGAGAAGGTTTGGAATAAATTTGAAAGCATAGTGAACAAGAGAAAAGAAAATGACGGGGAAATGAAAATGAAAGTGTTAGAAGAGAGAGTGAGTCAACTAGAAATAAGGAATGAATATAAGGGAAAGATGTAGGGGGGATAGGAGAATGGAAAGAGTGTGGGGCAAGTATGCATGAGGAGCATGAAAGGTTGCGTTTGAGACTGAGGTTGAAAAAAGAATAGAAGGGCAAGAAACGGCGAAGAGGAAAAAGAATATAATAACTGAAGGCATGAAAGTGGACAGTGAAAACAGAGAGGGAGAGAGTCAGAACCTGATCAGAGACATCGGTGCACAAGTCACAGTGAAAGGC
>JAUMHM010095500.1:0-24999 GCA_032362435.1 Melikaiella ostensackeni
AAAAAACATCTTCTTTACAATTTTTAAAAAAACGACGTTTAAAATAACTTTTAGATCGCAACTCTTGACCGATTTTAGATTTTTTTAACTACCTACCGTTACGGGATTGCCCGTAAGATCAACCCCTTTCCAGCTCGGTCAGGGCTAAAGTTACTGAATTTTCCGTAACTCCAGGCCTAGCGCTATACTTTACCAGGTTACTCTTACGGAAAATTCCGTAACGCTAGTCAGTGCCTTTTTTAAAATTCAACATTAAATTTTAAAGTGATCAGTCTGCACCGATTTTTGACTTTTTGTTTGTTTAAACTTTCATGTTAATGAAAATAGCGAAAAAATGTCGATTTCTCAAATTTTCTTATTTAACATTCTTTAAAAAATTGTTTCTATGCCTCGAATCGCCCGAATTTGATGCACATGGGTGTTTGGAAAATAGAAAATTTGTTGACTTGTGAACTTAATTCTTATTAACAAATTGTATTAACAAATACACAATATTATGGATCGTTTGTTTGGAAAGTTCATTACAGCATTAAAATTACTTGCTTTTACCGAAAAGGTGATAGCTGAATATGAAAATTTGTCATACGATATTATTTGTCAGTTTTATAAACAAATTATATAAACAAAAGCACAATGTCGGCAGTTATAAGGAGCAGGAAGAAGCTCTTTCTCTTATTTTTTCTCACATTATGTTACCAGTGATATTTAATAATGAAAATTTGTCATCCGATATTATTTGTTAATTTTATAACCAAATTATATAAATAAATGCACAGTGTCGGCATTTATAAGCAGAAAGAAATCGTTTTATCTCTTCATTTGACTCAAATTATGTTGCCAATAATGTTTAATAATAAAAATCTATCATTTGATATTATCTTTTAATTTTATAAACAAATTATATAAATAAATGCACAGTATCGGCATTTATGAGGAGAAAGAAATCGTTTTTTTCCTTTACATAATGCTCACCACATTATGTTGCGAGTGATGTTTACCAATGTAAATTTGTTATTCGAAAATTTCTCTTAATTTTATAAACAATTTATATAAACAAATGCACTATGTCGGTATTTTTAGGCAGAAGAAGATTGTGTTTTCTTCTCATTGTCTTCAACTTCTATTGCTAGCGGTGTTTACCGATCATTTGTTATTTTACTTGTCGTAAAACAATATCTATAGGGATGTTTAGGGACGAAGATTTGTTCAACAATACTGAGCATGCACTTTTTGAGTATCATACTTTTATGTGAAATATAATTGATTTTGTTATATTTTTAATAGTCTACTAAATAGTGCCGGAAATTTTTTAATTCCCGTCTCCTGAGTATTTTTTCTGAAATAGGGAACTCGAGAGCTTTTTGATCCAAGACACTTTGTTGATATAATTTTAAAAAAAAATAAACAGGTAACATCAGATGATAAAACTTTATCACTCAACATCAATAGCAATATAATTTCAAAATAATGAAAAAAACACAATCTTCTTTTTCCCAGAAATGCCGATACTGTGCATTTTCTTATATAATTTGTTTATAAAATGAACAAATAATATCGGATGACGAATTTCCATGATCAATTCATTTAGAGTAAGTAAATAATTAACTTCAGGGTTACATAATTATTTGTTATGATACTGATTTTGTCAGTAATTTGGATTTTTATCAGCTATGAGAAAACCTTGTGAATAATGATGTAGAAAGCTCCCAAATTTTGAAAATAATATAATTTGCATAATAATGAATTATTTTAAATTAATTAAATGATGTAAAATCAATTTTTTAAAATCTTTTTTTACCTTTTTGATTAATTTTGAAAGTTTTTTTCATTTATTTTCATTGCCCGTCATTTTTTAAGGTCAAATTTTTCTTTTTTCTAAAATACTTATGACCAATGCAGAGGGTGTCAAAAATCCTATCGAATCTGTAGAAAAAAAGTTATGGGATTAATACAGGTTAAAAGAATTTAAATCAGCGAAACATATGGTATCCTCAAAAATTCACTTAACGCTTATTTACACACAAAAAATTGTCGGTCTGTTTTTAGACTTTAAGGTCCTTGAAGGAAAAAAGTTTAGCTTTTTTTTAAGCATAAAAAGAAACAAAAAAATGGTCAAAATTCGAAAAAAGTGATATTTATTTTTTACATTTATTTTTGAAGGTTAAATATTTATTTTTGCAAAAAATGCTTAAAATCAATGAAAAAAGCGTAAAAAATCCTATCGAAACTGTAAAAGACAAAAATTATTTGATTGATATTAAGAAAGTTACAAATCGCTGAAGTCGATGGTATCCGCAAAGAAATTCAAAAACTTCACCCTCTCCTCGGTAAATATTTGTCAGGATGGAAAATTTCTTCCCCCATAAATTTCCATCCAATAGGATTACACTTTGCCGAAGTTTGAATCCGATTGGAGAACTTTAGTTTTTTAGGTTGGGTCACTTTAGAGATAATATGCCCCGCATCGAGATTATTATTTGTACTTGATACAATTAATAAAGAACAAGATTATAATATAATTATAATTTTCACTTTCAAAGGTTTCCACTTTGAAAATGTTCAATTTTTAAAGTTTTATTTGAAAAGTTTCTCATTTACAGATTGTCTATTTTTTATTAACTTTTTTTTTAAATTTATTCAAATTAAGGCTTTTGATTTCTTATTCTACAATCTTGGAAGATTTAAATGTAAATCAAACCGCTCTGAACATTTCAATGTAAAATTGTTCAATTTCAAGAATTCTCAATCGTAAATTATGAAATTCTTTTAATTCTGAAATTTTGCATGTAGGTATTTAAAAGAGCTCATTTTTAAATGTTTTGATTTCAAATTTCGAACGTTTTCAAATTTGTAATTTTTCTACTCTGAATACTTTTTCCTTTACTGAATTTTAAAAAAACTTTTTATGTTTGAATAAATACTTCAAAAATTTAAGAACGATTTAAAAAAAAAAATAATCCCTTAACAAGTTTAGGGATTTAAAAGAACGATATATTATAATATTAAGTACTAATAACCTTTTAAATTACCTATACAACAAAAATTTAAAAAAGGCTACAGAGATGTTCAATTTGAAGCCAAATTGGTAAATCACCGAATTAGATAATTCTTGTCGTTTACTGCAAAGCCTTTGGAGTCCTTAATATTTATGTAAAAGGTTTTTTTTTTTCAAATTTGCATGAAATATTTTCAATAAACGAAATTTCCCAATGCAACATGTTTACTATTTCTTCCTTAAACAATAATTTAAAAAGGTTTAACAAATGTTTGAACCTTTTATCAAACAAAAAATTATAATTTCATTTCCTTATTTTTCAATTTTCTCAAAAAGATTTACGTAAATTTTGAATTGTAAACCTCTTTGAGCAAATTTCAAATTTCGCAAAAACCTATTACACAAATATTTAGCACTCCAAAAGCTATGACAAGCAACAATCATTCAAATGGATGGATGACTTGAAATTTTTACTTGAGATGGAACGACCCTACATTATATTATTTTATTTATTATTTATAATTTCAATATTTGAAAATTTTTTAATTGTTTATATTCGGCAATTTCCCTACGTTAGCAATTTTACAGTGTCGGATATATTATAATGTCGGCAATTTGATTTCGTGAATTTTCTATTAAAATGGGGAATTTTCAAAGACGGGAATTTTAAATTGTTGGCAATTAACTCGAACTACAACCTGAGCATACAAAGCAAGCAAATAATTTGTTCATTGTACAATTTTATTGTTATATACAAATTTTATAAACAAATAAACCATTTCCATACATTTTTCACGAAAAAAATTATATTATTATTTTATAATTATTTATTAAATCTATTTGGAAATAAAATAATATTGATGATCCGTCGAGGTGTTAGGCTAATAATGAAATCTACGATTGCTGTAAACAAATAATTTAACAAATATGCAACTGTAATAGTTTTGTATACAAGTACATGTAAGTGATTTTTTCGTTCTCACTATTCAAGAACAACTTCAATATAAACTTCAACAAGAAAAATATATAAATACAAAATGTCATATTTAAAATAGTTTGTCATAACAATAATTAATAATATTACTTGTTTCAATAAAAATTGTCAAAATAACATGTCAAAAAGTATGAATGTGTATCAACTAGATTACTATGGGTTGGAATGAAAGTGGGAATCAGAAGACTATTTATCATAGCGTGCTACGCTCCAGTTGATAGTGACAACAGAGATGTAAAAGATACCTCCTGGAACTCGTTAAATGATATACTAAGGACTTGCGATACTGGCGAAAGAACTACTTGGAGATATGAATGAATGGATTGGTGTGCAACGCGAAGGTACCGACAGGGTACTGGGTCATTTCGGAGACCCAAAAACGAACGGTAACGGAGATAAACTGATTAGCTTATTCTTAGAAAAAGGCTTGATCATTACGAATACTTCGTTCAGACATAAAATGATCCACATGTATACTTGGTGCAGAGGCGAAAACCACAGTATGATCGACTTTCTTGTAGTGGATGAGAGACTGAGAGGGCTTGTCAGGGATACAAGGGTTATGAGAGGTTCTGCATGTGTAACGGATCACTACCTCTTAGTTTCAGAAATGAGCGTAGACCAAGGGTGGAGGAGATAAGATTTAATAATAAGTCGAAGCAGATGCGAGTTAGAATATGAAATTTGCAGAAACCAGGAGTACAGTTGGTATATCGTGAAAAGCTGAATAAATATTTGGGACATCATGAAGAAGACTGGAAGACTGAATTGGGCAACAAAAATTTAGAGGGTGCATGGATGATACTATAGAATAGTATCTCCAAGAGTGCATATGAAGTGTGCGGTACTGCGGGTGTAGGAAGGAAGGCTGGAAATTCTTGGTGGAGTGATGAAATCCGCGTGGCTGTCAACGAGAAAAAGCAAGCGTACTCGAAAATGTTAAATGTTAAAGGTTTTAGCGATGAGGAAAGGACTAGATTAGAAAATGATTAAAGGAATAAAAACGAAAAGCCAAGATACTAGTCAAAGAAAGCAAGGGTAAAATCAAAGTGGAAGAAGATCAAAAAATGTAAAATTATTTCGAAGGAAATAAGAAATTATTTTGGAATTGGGTTAAGAAGTTGAGGAAAGGAAGTACCAGCCCTGAGGTAGTAGGAATTCAGAATGCTGATGGTGAAATGGTATGGGATTCGGATGAAGTGAAGGACTGTGTGAGAGACTTTTTAGAGAAATTGTATGGAGGTCAAGCTATGGAACATAACAACCTTCACATAGAAGAAGATACGTTAAACAATCCCGTTGCTAGTAGCGGAAGAAGAATCAATATCGACGACATTATATCCGTGTCTAAGAAACTAAAGAATGGTAAGGCTGCTGGTGTGGATGGTATCACCGCTGAAATGCTTAAGAGCGATGACGGATATTTGTTTGTGTCTGAGCGAATTCATGAATACATATGCTGTGAATAGTGAAGTTTCAAATGATTGGAGAAAGGCGATTATCGTCCCAATCTACAAGTGAAAGGGTGATAAAGGCGACTGTACTCATTATAGAGCGATTAGCCTACTAAGTACCGTTGGCAAAATATTCACCAAAATACTTATTAGGAAGGTTATGGGAATAATTAAGAAAAAAATCTGGGAAGCCTAATGTGAATTTATGCCAGGGAGATCATGTCCGGATTAGATATTTAGCTTGAGACAGATCATAGAAACAAGTTTGAGAGTAAACAAAAGAGCTTTCTGTACATTTGTTGATCTGCAAAAAGCTTTCGATAAGGTGAAGGAATCTGAACTCTTCGAAGTCCTGAAAGAGTATGGAGTGAATGGTTGACTTCTAAGAGCAATAAAGGCAATATGTAATGGTTAAGAAGTTTACGAAAGGAAGTACTGGCACTGAGTTAGTCGGAATTAAGAATTCTGATGGTGAAATGGTATGTGATACGGACAAAGTGAAAAATTGTGTGAGTGATTATTTTAAGAAATTGTATTGAGGTAAAGCTATGGAGCATAACAACTGTGACACAGAAGGGGATACGTTAGAAAATCCTGTTGTAGGTGGCGATTTAAAAATCGATATTCGCGACATTATATTCGCAATTAGAAAACTAAAGAATGGTAAGGCTGCTGGTGCGGATGGCATAACCGCTAAAATGCTTAAGAGGGGTGGCGGATATTTGTTCGTGTGGCTGAACAAATTTATGAATACGTGTGCTGTAAAAGTAAATGGACTACTGAGCGATTGGCTTGATTGAATTGGGCGTTAGGCAAGGCTGCTTTAAACAGTGGGAGGGAATGCACTTTTTTCGTTTAAAAATGTCCAAAGCCTTCAATTTTGGTTCAATCTTCGATTTTTTCTGGCTGAAGTTCATTAAATTCCGAAGAGCTTTGTTGACGGAACTCTCGCCTTCTCCATTTGTTTATTCACAAGATTTTCCCTTAAATAATGGATAAAGTGACATTTCCTACTTAGCAATTTTTTACGCTTTATTGGCTCCTTAGGTAAACTTTATATTGACTCAAATCAATGCATGGGGACTCACGGAACACAAATAATTTGGTTATTGATCCATTTAATTATTATAAAGAAATTTGACAAGCAAATTGTCAAATAGTGTTATTATCGGTAGAAAAATTGCTAGAATTGCTTCGTGTTAATGAGAGAATGACATTTATTCACAAAAATAATTGAAAAGTTAACAATAACCGTTTTTATAAACAGTTTTTGTGGCAAAATATTTAAATTTGAAGTTTTTTCAGGTTTGGATTTTCCTTAACCATTTCAATTGCTGCAAATATTACTAAAAACAATATATCTTTGATAATATTTAGTGAAATATAACAATAGAAATGTTTATAAATAATGAAGATAAACTAACTTAAAAATTTTGGCAGTTCAACGTAGAAGAAAATCGCTTGTTATAAATAATTTATCGTAGTTATTGATTATAAAATATTCAAGGAATTTTCATTGATGTGTAAACAATTCATAAAAAAGTACTTGTTTTTTTGCATCCATTACCAATCCTGTTTTCTGACGAGAATCTTTACAAAGTCGGGTTTTTGCCTGGCAAGTCGGTACGTTATTTGCAAGAGATTTTTCATTGAGTGAATCTTAGCATGCAGTGTCATTATTCATTCTCAATCCATTTCGATTGAAAACATGATTTTTTCTACTTTAAAGTTCCATAATTTTACATTTTTTTATCTTAATTGATTAGAAATATTCAAATTGTTATACTTATCAAATATTATTCAAGGTATGTTATTTTTAGAAATATCTGTAGCCATTCCGGTAATTCAAGGTAATTAAAATTGGAAAAAACCTCAAATTTAAATATTTTACCACAAAAACTGCTTATAACAATGGTTATCATTAACTTTGTAATTATTTCTGTGACTGAATGTCATTCTTACATTCTAACGAAGCAGTTTTAGCAAAAAGTACATTTTTTTACCGATAATAACACTATTTGCGAATTTGATCATTAAATTTATTTATAACAATTAAATGGATTTACAAGCAAATTATTTGTATTCCGCGAGTTTCCATGCATTGATTTGAGACAATATAAAGTTTACGTAAGAGGTCATTAGAGCGTAAAAAATTGATGAGTAATAAATGTCAGTCAGTTTGAGTGTTTATGTGTGGTCGTGATATATGATGGCTCTGTGGAGCTCTTCACATGGGGTGATTGTTAAATAGATTGATTGATGAACAAATTTTTTAAAGATTTCTGCGAAAAATTGAAACAATTTTTTCATTTCGCGTATTGAATTTTGAGAGAAATGTGAATTAGATTTCATAACATTTCAAATGATTTCCTAAAATGTCGAAAAAGAATGTAGAAAATTTTGAAGCAAAATTTTTCAATTTCGCAACATTACAAAATTGTCAAAGAAATTGGAGTAAGTTTAAGAGATATTTAGAAGTTTTTAAAAGATTCAAAAATTATTCAGGACTTAAAAAGATTCCAAACAATTTTAAATAAAATGTAGATTTTTGAAGATTTCGAGAAACAAAATCTTTTTAAGAATTTTGAAAGGCTTGAAGAGACCAAAAAATACGAGTATCTCAAAATATCTGGGAAAGTTGAAGATAATTTTTTATTTTGAAAAAAGAATGTCAAGAGAATATTTCAAAAAATTTCATAACATTTGAAAAGGTTTATTAAATTTTCGAAAAAGAGTCAGAAAAATTTAAAGACAATCTTTAATTTTGCAGGACTTTAATTAAATTTCAGGATGTATTTAAATAATTTTGCAAAATACTTAGAAGGTTGAGAAGTTTCGAAAAGATTCCCAAATAATTTAAAATATTACGATTTCAAAAAATTAAAAATAAAATGTAGATTTTTGAAGATTTCAAGAAAAAGAAGCTATTTAAGATTTTTGAAAGATTTCAAGAGAATGAAAACTTTTTCTTAAGATTTCTAGACCAATTTATAATGATTTTTTTTTTAAAACATTAATTTTAAGAGCATATTAAAAAAGACTTCCAAAATTATCGAAAAGAAATCTGGAAAATTTTAAGACAATTTTTTAAATTTCGCGGGTTTAGAAAAATTCAGGAAAACTTTGAATTATTTCAAAAGGTATTTAGAATTTTAAGAAGTTTTGAAAAGATTCGAAAATAATCCAAAACTTGAAAAGATTTCAAACAATTCAAAAACAAAATGTAGATTTTTGATGATTTCCAGAAAAAGAAGCTTTTTAAGAATTTTGAAAGGTTTCAAGAGAATATAAAAATTGTCTTAAGATTCCTGGGAAAAATTGGAATGATTTTTTATTTTGAAAAAATGAATTTTAAGAGAAAATTATAAAATATTTCAAAACATTTCAAACTATCTCTCAAAGAGTCGAAAAAAATCAGAAAGATTTTAAGGCAATTTTTTTAACTTTGCAGGATTTAAAACAAGATTTATGAAAAATACGAATCATTTTAAAAGATATTTAGAAGGTTTAGAAGTTTTGAAAAGATTCAAAAATAATTTAAAATTTTATATTTTTATCAAAACTGTAACAAAATTTATATTTTTGAAGATTTCGAAAAAACTTCAAATGTTTTTTTAAAATTTTGAAAGATATCCAAAAAAGATTTCCAAAATTGTCGAAACAGAATATGGAAGATTTCAGGGCATCCTTTTAATTTTGCAGGATTAAAAAAAGAATTCTGAAAATTTCGAATGATTTTAAAGATATTTAGAAGGCTTAGAAGTTTTGTAAAGATTCAAAAATAATTTAAAGTTTGAAAGTTTTATAAAAGTCTTAACAAAATGCAGATTTTTGGAGATTTCGAAAAAACTTTAAATGTTTTTTTTTAATTTTGAAAGATTTCCAAAAAAGATTTCCAGAATTGTCGGAACAGAATATGGAAGATTTTAGGGCATTATTTTAATTTTGCAGGATTTTAAAAAAATCCTGAAAATTTCGAATGATTTTAAAGATATTTGTAAGTGTTAGAAGTTTTAAAAAGATCCAAAAAGAATTTAAAATTTCATAAAAATTTTAACAAAATATACGTGTTTTAGATTTTGAAAAAAATTCAGATGTTTTTTTTTAATTTTGAAAATTTTGAAAAAAAAGAAATTTTGAAAAAAAGATTTCCAGAATTGTCGAAACAGAATATGGAATATTTTAGAGCATTCTTTTAATTTTGCAGAATTTGAAAAAAAATTCTGAAAATTTTGAATCCTTTTAAAAAATAATTAGGATGTTCAAACTTCAAGCTTCAAATTAATAAGCTCATTAATGAAGTTTCGAACTTTTGCCTGGAAGTAGTTGAAGATAAGAAAAAGGTTTTTTATCTATTTTTTAACCAACATTATTAAAAATCGTAATTATAGAAACAGTCAGAATCCGTTAATATACACAAAAAATTAGTGAAATTCTTTTTTTTCAAATATATGCTTGATTAATAATTCTGCATTTAAAATGATACTCAGGGAATTTGCAGTATCAGCATGCTAATTCATGCGCGTGTTCACAGAAGCATGAGTACTTGAAAGTGTACGACCATGCCACCCAAAAGGCTTGACTCCGGATCTCATTTCCGGTTGCGATTATCATTTTTTGGGGCCAATTTAAAACTCAAATAAAAGAAAGAAATAATTTTAATTAAGAAAAATTATAATTAATTTTTCTATAAAAAACAGATACATAATTCAGATTTAGATATAGAAACAACTCAAGCTGTTTTTTTTTAATTTTTCAAGTGAAATAAAGCATTAGCCTTTTTCCGGAGTCGAGTTAAATGAAAATTTACGGGAATGGGAAATAAGTGCTTGAAGCAAAAAGGGATGGATTTTCATTTAAGATAATTACATAGAGGTTCATTTCGCTCGAGGAAAGCTTTTTTTTTAAGTGTATTTTATTTCAGTTTTTCTATTAGCAAAACAGTGCACTATTTATTATTGCAGAATACAGATAAACTGAATTTATAGAAGCTTTTATAAATTAAATACTGTAAATTTTTAAGTTTTAACAACTTTATGAAGTTGATATAAAATTGATAATTATTTCAATTTTTTATACAAAATCCCTTTTATCTTTTTCAATTCCCTCCTGACATTGATAAATTTTAGTTTTAATTTTTCATTCAGAGCAAACTTTCCTCTTTCCTTTTTTTTAAATACCCCCAATTCAACTTTGTTCAATTATTTCAATTATCATTATTGAATTTTTCCAAAGGATAATTGTACCCCCTTCTTTTATTTTGACCATTTATTATTTCTATTTATTTTTGTCACTTTATAACTTTTTTAACCTTCCAATTTATACTTTTTTTCTTTGTAAAAATGATTCCTTATCTGTTCCTTCTCTAGAAGTTTAATTTCTTCCTTATTAATTTAAAAAGAATGGTTTGAAATCTTTAATACGAGGGTGGAGTGGAAATAATAAAAGTTATATAATAAGTAATAAAAAAATGTTTCTAATCGATTAGAATCTTCTGTCCTCTTTTTTGATTTGAAGATTAAAAAAAATCCTATTGGTTAAAAAGTTATGGCGAATTTCTATATATACAGTTTTCACTAGTCAACAATAATGAAAAATGTAAAAAAATGTCTAATTTAGAATTTTTTGAAAATATGGAAAAACATATTTTTTTGGATTGAGTTGAATGCAACCATCTTTGGATAAAGTTGAATATATCGAATCTGAAATTCCTTCAGCTTGAACCAAAGAAACTTTCTATTATTTGAAAAAACTTTTAAAAACATAAGAAAGGATTCCCTTAAAGTTCGGTTCTTGGTCAACTCTACATGTTATTATTTTTCTTTCACGGACAAATTTTTTTTGTAGTGTTTAGAACGTCCTCGAATTGCGAAAAAAATCCAAAATCCAAAGTCCCTAAATCACGAAAATTTTTTTCTTGAGAAAGCATAATGATAATATGCTTCTTTGGTTCAAGCGGGAAAAATTTCAGGTTCGACATATAGTATTTAACTTTTTCGAAAACTTGTGCATATGACTCAATCCAAAAAAAAACATGTTTTGTGCACATTTACAAAAAATTCTAAAATTTTTCTGTGAAAAAACATCCTCCTTCGTTTTGCTGGGAAACGAATCCAAGTCTTTGAATTGCCCGAGATATCATTTTCTACAAAAAGACAAATTTTCAACGAAATACATAAATTTTCAACTAAAGAAGATAAATTTTCAGCCAAAAATGAAATAGTTAAATCATAAGTGAACTCCGGGATATAATATTTTACCAAAAAAAAAAACATATTTTCAACAAAATACACAAAGTTCCAACCAAACAATTGAATTTTCAAATAAAGAAGATCAATTTTCAACCAACAATGGGTAGTTAAATTTTTAGTAAGAAAATTAATTTTCAACCAAAAAAAAATTAATAAATTTTTGACAAAATAGCTAAATGTTCAGTTGAAGAGATGAATTTTCAACCAAGAAATATGAATTCTCAACAAAAAATGTTACAATTTATATTTCAACCAAAAAAAAAGAATGTTTCAATAAAATAGTAAAGTTTTCAGTCAAAGAGATGATTCTTCAACCAAAAAAATAAATTTTGAACAAAGTAGTTCAGCTTTAAACAAGTAGTTAAATTTGTAACCAAAAAGATGAATTCCTAGCGAGAAATTTAATAGTTAATATTTAAATCAAAAAATATCTTAATTTAAAATGAGAAACAGTTGGACTTAACCAAAAAGACGAATTCCCAAAAAAATAGTTGAATCCTCAACCAAAATGGATGAATTTTTAGTTCAAAAGGTCAATTTTTAACTAAAATGATGATTCTTCACCTGGAACAGTTTAATTTTAGGTTAAAAATTTAATCTTCAATATAAAGAAAAAGGAATTTTCAGCAAAGTAGTTCAATTTTTAACCAAGGAGATAAATTTTGAAGTAAAATGATAAATCTTTAACTAGAAAAAAATGAATTTTTAGTATAGTAGTTTAACTTTCAACAAAATAGTTGAATTTTTTTTCTAAGAAAGAACGATTGTTAATTAAAAATATCAATTTTAAACTAAAAATAGATGTTTTAATTGAAAAAGATTGTAATTTCAAATGAAAAGCAATTTAATTCAATAGAAGAAGTCGAACTTTCAACAAAATAGCTGAATTCTGAACCAAAACAGATGAATTTTTGACCAAGAAGGATAACTTTTTAAAAAATAATTAGAGAAGTTACGTTCAACTAAAAATAGTTGGATTTTCTTATTATTTTTTATTTATTCAATTGAAATTTAAGTGAAGAACAAGAAGCAGATAAATTTTCAACAGAAAAAATAATACATTTTTTACCAAAAATGGAATGGTTAAATTTTCAGTTAAAAAAAAAAATTTTCAACAAAAAGAATAACGAATTTTCAACACAGTAGTTCAATTTTCTACCAAAGTAATGAATTTTTGATAAAAATATGAAATTTTAACTAAAATGATGAATCTTCAACTAAAAAAATGAATTTTTAGCAAAGTAGTTCAACTTTCAACCAAATAGTTGAATTTTCAACTAAAAAAGAAGAATTTTTGTTTAAAAATATAAATTTCCAACCAAAAATGGAATAGTCAAATTTTTAGTAAAAAAATAATAATTTTCAACAAAACAAAACGAATTGTTCACTAAACTAGCTGTGAATTTGATCTCGGGTGTTTCCACTTTGCACTTATAATTGTATGGTGCTCATTTTTAATAAGCAATTTGCTTCCTCATTATCACTAATTAGCAAATATATTTGCTTCCTTATAGATGAAATAAAAATACAAAAATACAAGCAGGTCAAACAATTCGTCTCAAATCAAAGAGTCTCTTCTGTTTTTACTTCAACTTCGAACTATGTTGATGAAAAAAGTTATACTGTAAAAAACAGATTTTTTAAATACTACAAATGACCAAAATGACCATAATTTCCTTACTCTGCAGTAGAATGCATTGATATTATAGGCCAATCGATTCGTCTCGAATCAAGGAGTCTTTTCTATTCTTGCATCAACTTGGAATTATGTCGATGAAAACATTTTTACTGGAAAAAACAAATTTTTCAACTATTATAAATGACCGTAATTCCCCTACTCTTCAATAAAGTATATTGATATTATAGATCAATCGATTCGTCTAGAATCAAGGATTCGTTTTTTACGCACTAGTTCGTAAAAAGTGGTTATAATGCACTGTAGAGCTTCAAAAAATTTACATAAAAAGTGAAAGCTTACGCGAAAGTTCAAGTTTAAGCTCTACCCACTAAGAAAATATCCTTTTTGCATGACCTTCTCAAAAGCTCGACTATTATGCAGTTTTTCACGCACTAGTTCTCAAAAAGTTGTTTTCATGCACGGTAGAGCTTCAAAAAATTCACATGAGAAGTAAAAGCTTAAGCCAAAGTTGAAGTTTAAGCTCTACCCACTAAAAAAAGATTCTTTTTGCATGACCTCCAAAAACTCGACTGTTATGCAGTTTTTTACACACTCGTGTGTAAAAGTTCTTTTTATGCATTGTAGAGCTTTAAAAATTTGTTGTCCGCCGTTAACCGAAAGTAAGCCTTGTCGGTGTCATTTTGCGTGCGAAAAATCAACTTTCCGCACGCAAAACGATACCGGCTCGGCTTACTTTCGGTATACATCGAACAAAAAATATCGTTCGTATCACGTGCGGAACGTATTTTAACGCGCCAGCGAGTCGCGACTCGCTCTTACGTTAAAATACGCCTTTCCGCACCTGATACGAAATATACTATTACATAAGAAGTAAAAGCTTAATCTAAAGTTTATGTTCAAGCGCCACCAACTAAAAAAGATTCTTTTTGCATGACCTCCTCCAAAACCTCGACTATTATGCAGTTTTTTACTCACTAGTGCGTAAAAAGTTGTTTTTATGCACTGTGGGACTTCAAAAATTTTACATAAGAAGTAAAAGCTTAAATCAAAGTTTAAGTTTAAGCTCTACACACTAAAAAAAGATCCTTTTTGCATGACCTCCTCCAAAACATCGATCATGCTGCAGTTTTTTACGCACTGGTGCGGAAAAACTTCTTTATATGTTTTGTGAAGCTTCAAAAACTTTACATAAGAAGCAAAAGCTTAAGCTAAAGTTTAAGTTTAAGCTCAACCTACTAAAAAAGGTTCTTTCTGCTTGACCTTCTCCAAAAACTCGACTATTATGCAGTTTTTTACGCACTAGTGCTCAAAAAGTTCTTTTTACGCACTGAAGACCTTTAAAAATTTTTAATAAGAAGTAACAGTTTAAGCTAAAGCTTAAATTCAAGGTCAAGCTACCAAAAAAAGATCCTTTTTGCACGATTTCCTCCAAAAACTCGACTATCATGCAGTTTCTCACGCACTAGTACTTAAAAAGTTATTTTTACACATAGTAGTGCTTCGAAAATTTTAGATAAGTGAAACCTCAAGCTAAATTTTAAGTTCAATCTCTACACACTAAAAAAAGATACTTTTTGCACGAGCTCCTTCAAAAACTCGACTTTTATGCAGTTTTTTACCTACTAGTGCTCAAAAAGTTTTTTTTACGTAGAGCTGCAAAAATTTTAGGTAAGAAGTAAGAGCTCAAGCTAAAGGTAAAGTTTGAGGTCTACCCTTTGAAGAGCTGGTGCGTTGAGTATAAGACCGGCAATCGGAAGACCTGGGTTCGTTTCCCAGCGGAGAGAAAGAGGATCAGATCAGATATATTTCTCACAGAAAAATATAGAATATCTTACTAAAAATTTCTAACTAGTCCGAAATGACGTAAATATGTGAGTTTCATGATTAATGTGGATCGATTAATTTTTTTGAAATTTCTAACTGTTTATTATTGTCCGCTGGTAAAAAATGTACATATAAAAAAATCTTCATATATTTTGAAAAGATGAAACATTCTTTTTTTAATTTTCAAAAATTTTAATTCTCAAATCAAAAAAGAGAACAGAGGATATTAACCGATTTCAAACATTTTTTAAATACTTTTTTCCGGATGCCAACCCACAAATTTTTTTCCCTCAACTTATAAGATGTGATTAATTTTAGCATTTCCACTGCACCCTATTCAATATTCCTTATTTCTCTTTTTTCTCCCTTTGTCTTCCCAAATCTATTTTCCACTCCCATATTTCTTCCTCTTATTCTTATTTCTTACTTATTGATCTCTTAAACTTTCACTTTTTATATATTATAATTGCCTCAATTTTTAAAAATGTTTTTGAATGGAAAAATGTAAGGAAATTGAAAATTTTTCTAAAGCTAATATTTAAGTCAGTTAAAAATGTAAATTGTAAAATGTAAATAGTCAAATGAAAATTCTAAAATGGAAATTCTGAAATAGAAACGTAAAAATGGTGAATTTCAAATCATGAAATGACTTAGTACTTTTTTAAAATAAGCATGCACTTCTTAGATTATTTTTCTGCAAGCCTTAGAAGCGCATGCTCAAAACTTGTGCGAATGCGTCGATCAATGCCAAAATGAATCAGAACACTGTAGACATGAGTTCTAAAACATAACTAGTCATGTGAGCTTTGAGCTTTTGCAATGAGCTTTATAATTACTACTGACATTTTTTTCACTCTTCCTTCTTTCAATTTAATAATACTTTCTTACAAATATAAAGAATTATTATCTAAATCGTCAAACTAGGCATGCTGAAAATTAGTTTCTTCAAAGGGCCACGTGAGTTCTATGATTCATTCTATTTATCTCGCTTTACAAAAAGTAGTTATTATAGAGATACTGATTCATCGAAATTCGAAATTTACTGAAGCTATATAGGTCAATTCTCTGCACACTTTTTATTTTGTTGATTCATGATATTCAAAAAAAAATTAAAAAACATATACTCGAACGAAGTCATCTTGCGCAACTGAAATTGCACACAAAGCCCCTAAATGGGAAAAGTATATTTCCGTAAATGAGTGTGAAGGGTTCATTAGAGACAATTAAATAACAAAGGAAAAAAGATGGTAAAAAAGAGCTTTTTTATATGAAGGCTATATTTTCTCTATCTGGGTCACTTTCTGGATTCAAATTTCAAGCATAATCTCTTTTTCATTATACTTTCGCTCTAGTTTCGGCCTTTTATTATTATTATTATTATTATTATTATTATTATTATTATTATTATTATTAGTTCAAGATAAACCATTGAATAGCTTCAAATTCTCATTCACAAAAAAAGCAATCAGCATTTATTCAGATAAAAATATATATATTTGAAATCGCAAAGCCGTTTGGTAAAAATTTAAAATCACAATCATATCATTGGAATAACATCAAAGTAAGAAATCACTATGTGTAATAAGATTGCAAATAATTAATGTTATTACAATCAGTGATGGGGAGTAACTTGTTCCTTTAAAGTAGTTAGTTTTCTTGGTAAAGATAGAGGTAACGAAGTTACTTCTATAAATAAGTAACAAATTGATAACTAGTAACATTTTTTTCAGTAACAGTAACTACTTATGAAAATCGTTACTTTTTTAGTTACATTCGAAATGCAGTCACAAGTCCTTTTTACGACAATTAATCAATTTTGTTGCTTTTGCGACTATGTTATTATTTTAACCATACAAATTGTAACGGCAGATAGCCATAGAGATTTATAGACCAATATAGGAAAAATACAATTTTTCTCCAACCTCGGAATTAAAAACTTTCGAAAATCTATAGAAACACTTTTAAAAAGGGGAAAAAAATTATTTCAAAGTTAAATATTCGTTCCTTTATTGGTTGAAAATCTTATTATTATTGGTTGAGAATCCATCTTTTTCGGTTAAAAATTTTATTGTTTGTTTGAAAATTTATTTATTTTGTTTGAAATTCAACAATTTTTAAGGAAAGTCATTCTATTCGTCTAAAAATTCAATTGTTTTGTAAAAAATTCGCCTTTTTACTTAAAATTTCAATAATCTGCTTTATTTTGTTTCTCTCGGCAAAAAATTCAACTCTTTTGTTGAAAATTCGTTTTTTGGGTGAATTCATCTGATTTCAATACAAAACTAAAATCTTCCTTTGATAAAAATTTAAGTATTTTGTTAAAAAGTTGTCTTTTTTGGTAAAAAATTAATCTTCTTGATTGAAAATTCATCTTCTTGGTCAAAAATTCAACAATCTTGTTAAAAAATTATCCTTCTTTAAAAATTCAATTGTTTTGTCAAAAATTTATCCTTTTTGGGCTTAAAATTAAATTTCTTGTTGAAAATTCAACTGTTTCATTGAAAATTAATGTGTTTTGTTAGAGAATGTAACTCTTTTGTTAAAAATGCAACTATTTGGTTGTAAGTTGAACTACTTTGTTAAAAAATTCATTTTACTGGTTGTACATTCATCATTTTAGTTCAAAAGTCATCTTTTGGATTGAAAATTCAACTATTTTGTTGAATATTTGTTTTTTATTTGGCTCAAAATAAATTTTTTATTTACTGTAAATTTAACTATTCCATTTTTGATTGAAAATTCATCTTTTTTAGTGGAAAATTCAACTAGTTGGTTGAACTTTCATGTATTTGATTGAAAATTTGTCTCTTTGGGTTGAAAATTCGCCTTTTTAGTTTCAACTATCTTATTGAAAATTTAACTTCTTGGTTGAAATATCAACCATACTTTGTTGAAAGTTCATTTTATTGGTTGAAGATCCATCATTTTAGTGAAAAATTTATCTCTTTGCTTGAAAATCCAACTATTATTGGTTGAGAATTCATACTTTTTGGTTAAAAATTGAATTATTTTGTTCAAAACTTAACAATTTTGATTGAAAAATATTCTATTTGGTTTGAAATTCAATTGTTTTGTTGAAAATTCATCTTTTTTAGTTGAAAATTCGTCTTTTTTTGGTAAAAAATCTATCTTCTCAGTTGAAAATTCATTTCTTCGGGTCAATTTTTTCAACTTTAAATGTAACTTTTCTATTTTTGGTTAAAAGTTTCTCTTTTTCAGTTGAAAATAATGTATTTGGTTAAAAACTCTTTTTTATATTATATATATATATATGAAATGTAAAAGTAACTAAAAAAGTAACGATGGTTACTTTTTTCGCGATGTAACAGTAACGATAACTAGTTCCTTTTAAAAAGTAACTTACTCATCACTGATTACAAATACACATTAATGTGTTTATACCCGACTTCACAATTATGCTATTTTGTCTGTATTTTATATAATTATTGTATTGGAGATGTAACTCTTCATTTGCAATCTTTTTACACATATTTATTTATTATATTGATACTAATTTAATTATATGATTGTTATTTTCTATTTTTACCATTGAAAAAGGTATATATTTGACCGAAACGTCACCATGTGATTTCTAATATTTATTTTTTATCTGAATGAGTGCTGATTTCTTTTCTTCTGAATGGCCATTTGAAGCCACTCAATGAAGAAGAAAATAATACTGAAAACTGAAAACTATAAGAAAACGTAAATGACAAACAGTAAGGCCGAAACCTTGAAACAGAAAGATACATTCAGTGATCAAAATTAAAAGAAGTAAAAAAAGGAGTTAAAAGTGTGTACTAGGATTGACTAAAAATAGAATGTATGTTAATAAATACACAAATAAAGAAAAATGCATCACATAAGTAAGGAATTATATTAATATTTATTAATAATGAAATATACCGCCAGGACTTTAAGGATCAACACATGAATATAAATGAGATTATGGTATTAAAACCATGTCTTTTAAAATTATATTATAATTCTTAGAGATAATCCCTTGGATTACCCGACAGATTTGATTATAAATTGAACATTACCCTTGACCATGATCAATCTGGAAATGAAGATCACTCTCTGGTATTATGATACAAATCATCATGAGAAAACCGGTTTATACCTATCACTGAGAGACCCAGGTTTTCAATCTTTCAGAACTACGTTTCAATTTTTCATATAATGCAATTCATTTTGGCAACTAACGTGTCATTAATTAACTTGTAATAAATACGTTAACCTTCAAATCGAAAAGCAGGATATGCAAAATTGAATCGCAGTTATAAAACATGCAAAATTTGGGTCTCTCAGTGTACTCCCCAGGCGGAAAAAAACATATAGTGGAAAAAATTATGTATGATTTTAATTTGTTTTATACATTATTTATATAAAACAAATACAAATAATAGACAACTTTTCCCACTATATATATAATATTTCTGGCCTCGGTCAATACTAATCGTCGAATATATAACACTGAAGTCTTTGAAAAAACGGAACATCTCAAGTTAATAACTAATGCGAGATTTTCTCAAGTCTCCAACTCGTTAAACAAGTTACAAGATTCTCATTTGCATAAAAAATCAACAACCATTGGAATGAGAAGATACACATTTTTGCATTTCTGTGCAATTACAACAAGAAACAGAAATAATTTTCCTGAAAAGAAAAATGTTGTTTTAACATATACGAGTAATATTTAGTTATACTGGTCAACAGACACGCGCGCTAGGTTCGCGATTATTGTCCCTTTTCTTACCCATTTTTTCAATAAATAATTAGTGTAGACTCAGAAATATATCGTTTTTCAATGAAGGAACTGTTTCTTTAACATAATTATTTTCATTGAACTAAAAATAGCTTCGAAATAAAAATAATAATTTTAAATAAAATAAAAATTTTCCTTGGAACGAAAAATAATTTCTTTGAATAAAAAAAAAATTTGAAGCAAAGAAACTTTTCTCTGACTGAGAGCCAATGCATATTTTTCTTTGATTCAAAGAAATTTCCTTTGAATCAAAGAATTTTTTTTTTCGAGTGATAGAAGTATCGTTTGTGACCCCGTTTGTCTTATTAGTAGCCATTCATAGAATGTTTCCATATTCGAAATTTCTTAACATGACTTGAAATCTTCTAAAAGCTCATGAAATCATTTAAATTTCTCTGAAACCTCAAAAAATCCCTTAAAATAATTTCTACTACTTTGAAAAAGTTTTTCATTTTTTTAAATGCGTCATTATCAATTGAAAAATTTTGAAAGCCCGTGAAATCCAATCAGTTTTTTTTAAATCCCTTGAAATCATTTTAAATGTCTCATAATTTTTTAAACCTGTTAAAATTACTTGAAATCCTCAGAGCCCTATTAAAACCTTTTAGAATATTTTTCAATCTGCAGAAATCCTCTGAAATTCCTTAGAATGTTTAGAAATCACTTGAAGTCTTATAAAACCCCTCGAAATCTTTAGAAATAACTTGAAATCTTGTGAAATCCCTTGAAATATGTTCTAATTTAAATTCATTTTGAACTAAAGAAACCGCTTCTTTGAAATAATTTTTTCACTTGACGAAAATGAACTTCAAAAGAAAGATAATAATTTTTTTAATCAAAGAAAAATTTTCCGTTTGACAAAAAATCATTTCTTTGATTTTGATTCAAAGAAATTTTATTTGCATTGAAGAAGCTTTTTTCTGAAAAATAGAAGTCCCTTGAAATATTTAAAATTATTTCGACAATCCTCAAAAACTTTTAAAATCCTTTGGGGTCTCTAGAAATCTCTTGACATCCCTTGAAATCTTTTTAAACCACTTGAAATCCTGTCCTTGAAATCTTTGTAATTTCTTAAATTGGCCTAAAATCTCTTGAAATCCTTTAAAATTCCTCGAAGTCTCTTGAAATTTGTCGAAATCATTTGAAATAATTAAAAATCCCTTGAAATATTTCGAAATACGAGTACTTCGACAAATTTTATCCTTAAACTTATGTAGATATTAATTTATTTTATTATAGGATTACATTATTCAATTCGATAAATTGAGTAACGGCCATTTTTGGCCCTTCTTGCACATTCTTGTTTTTTACAGTAGAACTACTAGCGTATTCGACTATTTATTTAAAAAATTTATTCTATTTTATACCTTTTAGTGCATTTTTGAAAAATTTTCATCAGGGTGTTGTAGGAATGTCTTCCCTGCACACATTCACATTTACTCACAATGCAGTTAATACAGTTTTTCATTTTTTATTCTCAAATATAATTATAAATAACCTTTACAATTACGTCAAAAATAATTTGACTAAAAATGTTATTTTCATGGTCATGTCAGTAACCAGTATATCAAAATCAAGCTTCGAAGTTCCACCCTTTTTTACTTTTTTAATACTTTTTTAGACAAGGCTACTTTTTTGATACTTTTTTCAGTGAAGTAATATAAAAAATTGATCGTACTAACAAATTTCAGTTTAAAAAAAATTAAAAATAAAAAGTGAGACAAAGTCATGCCTAAGGAAACTACTACACCTAAAAAAATAAATCAATCAATCAAAATAGAACAGTCGATGTGTTTCTTAATAATTCGAGCGCATAAAGTTGATGATAGAGATGATAAGAGTTGAGATTAGTTTTTATAATCTCAAAAATTCTTTACTGAGATTTCATTGGATGATTATTGATTTGCCAATGGCTACCCGTTATGGAAAAAATCGGCTTTCTTTAAGAAATTTGCTTATGGATTAAAATGCTTGTTAATTAAATTTTCATGTGAAATTATATAGATATAACATTTTTAACACTTGTTTAAATACGAAAATCAGCTATTGAGAATTGGAGGAAGTTGAAAATTTAATTTTTAACAGTAGATTTTTCAACAGTTGAATTTTCAAGTGATGAAAATCCAAGAAAAAAGGGAATTTTTTATTAAACGCAAATGTTAAAAATGTTATATTAAGATCATTTCACATGATAATTTAATAAATAAACAATTCAATCCTTAAAAAAAAATTTGAAAAAAGTAGATTTTTTCGAAAACGGGTCGGTAGAAAATTCAACTATTTGGTTGCAAATGAACTTTTTTTTTAAAATTCAAGTGCTTCGTAGAAAATTTGTGTTTTTGGTTTAAAATTCATTACTTTGGGTAAAAATTTCTTCCAATCATCTTTTTTGGTTAAAAATTCAACTGTTTGGCCGAAAATTAATCATGTTTGGTTGAGGATTTAATTATTTTGTTGAAAGTTTGACAATCTTGTTGCAAACTCATCCTTATTGGTTGAAAATTCGTCTTTTTAGTTTTGGTAGGCAATTCATTTTTTTTCGAAATTTCATATCTTCGGGTTGAAAATTTGACTGCCTTCTAAACAATTCGTCTTTTTGGCTTGAAGCTTCAACAATTTGGTTGCAATTTTTTTCTTGACTGAAAAATTTTCTTTGGTTAAAAATTCAACTCTGTTGTTAAATTTCGTCTCTTTTGTTTGAAACTTCATCTCTTTTAGCAGAAATTTCTTCTAATCATCTTTTTTGGTTAAAAAGTAAGCTGATTGGTTGAAAATTAATCTTTTTTGCTTGAGGACTCAACTATTTTATTGCAAATTCGTCTTTTTTGGTTGAATTAAACTATTTTTGATTTAGAATTCATCTTTTTTAATTGAAAATCGAACTATTTTTTTGCGAATTCATGTATTTTTTGTAAAATTGTCTTTTCTAATAGAAAATTAATCTTCTTGGTTAAGCATTCATCTTTTTAATTGAAAATTCAACTACTTGGTTGAAAGTTGGACTTCTCTGTTAAAAATTCATTTTTTTGTTAAAAAGATCATCATTTTAGTTGAAAGTTCATCTTTTTGATTAAGAATTTACCTTTTTTAGTTGAAAATTCAACTTTTGGTTCTAAATTCGACTTTTTGGTTGCATGCTCAACTATTTTGTTTAAAATTTGTCGTTTTAAGTTGAAAATTGAACTACATTGGTAGAAAATTGAACTATTTTGATGAAAAATCACTTTATTGTTGCAAATTCATATGTTCGGATTGAAAATTTGAGTGCTTTGAAGAAAATTTGTCTTTTTGGCTTGAAACTTCAACAATTTGGTTAAAATTTTTTTTCTCAAATAAAAAAAAACTTTGTTGGTTGAAAATTCAACTCTGTTGTTAAATTTTGTCTCTTTTGTTTAAAACTTCATCCCTTCTAGTAGAAATTTCTTCTAATATCTTGTTTGGTTCAAAATTCAACTGTTTGGTTGAAAATCAATGTGTTTAGGTTGAGGATTCACCTATTTTGTCGAAAATTCGTCTTTTTTGGTTGAAATCAACTATTTTTTATTTAAAATTAAAATCTTTCTTGGTCGAAAATTCAACTACGTGGTTGAAAGTTGGACTACTTTTTTGAAAATTAATTTTTTTGGTCAAAAATTTATCTTTTTTAGTGGAAAATTGAAATGTTTGGTTGAAAACTCATGTCATTTGCTTAAAATTTGTTTTCTCTAGTAGAAAATTAATCTTCTTAGTTGAAAATTCAACAATTTGGTTGAAAATTCATGTATTTTGTTGAAAATTCATTTTTCTTGTAGAAAGATGATATATTAACATACATAATTTTAGATGAGACATTAACAAATAAATAATTTAATCCGTAAGGTACAAATTTTGAAAAAAGTCGATATTTTTGAAAACAGGCCGCCATTGGAAAATAATGTTCTGTCAAATTAATATTCATCCACAGGACTCTAAGCAGGGTATTTATGAGATTTAACAAAAAATACCAACTCCGATCATTTACTTGTGATAAGCAGTCTTTGATGCAGAAAAGTATGAGAAATTCGTTCTAAACACGTTCATTTTTTAGTTTAAAGTCTTTTTTACAATACTTTTTTATTTAGAAAACTAAGTTTCAACTGATTTAAAAAGGCTACTTTTTCAATACTTTTATTTTTGAGGATTATTTTCTTTTCAGAAAGTTACTTTTTTGATACTTTTTTGAGTTTCATAGAGCATTTCGATGCCTGCAAAATGGAAATGGGGTCAAATATAATAAAGAGGTACATTTTGCCGAGTGGAGTATGGCTAACTATAGACGAGTATTTTTTCAAATACTAGAAATAAAATTAATTAATAATTACACTCAACTCTGAATTTAAGTCACCTGTGTATAAGTCGTTCTTAGAATTTCTTCCGGCTCGCATTTGAGGATGAGGGGGTCCAAGGAGCCAAGAGAGAGGCGCTGTGAGCTCAGCTGAGTTCAGCAGTTCCGTAGCCACGAAGCGGGCTGTTTAAACACTGCCGTGCTTATTTTGCATTTATTTTTGAATGCACGCGGAAAATTCTCTTTCCATTAATAATTCCTCATTATCAAAAAAGATCCATGCCTTATGATAACGAAAATCTACATTTGTGCAAAATACAGTTCATTATTATTATGTATTCCTACTGAAAGTGGTTTATACGGCCCTGATTGTTTACGATATAGAAATTCTTGGAAGAGCCTCACAGCCATAGTAGGCCATACCCGAAACCCGAAATAAATCCAGATTTGAGTGTATTTTAATGTGATAATTAGGCAATTTATGATTATTATTCATAATATTTTATAGTTGCTTTAAATTTAAGCATATACACTGGACTTTGAATGTAAGTCACCTGGATTTAAGTCGTTCCTAGATATTCTGCCATCCTGCATTCGCGGAAGAGGGGGTCCAAGGAGCCGAGAGAGAGGTGTTGTGAGCTCAGCGGAGTTCAGCAATTCCGTAGCAACAAAGCAAACAGTTCGAGCACTCGCCTGCATATTTCGCATTCATTTTTAAATACACCCGGAAAATTCTCTTTTCATTAATTAGTCTTCATTATTAAAAGAAAG
>JAUMHM010095527.1:3253-24991 GCA_032362435.1 Melikaiella ostensackeni
CCCCCCCCCCCCGGTGCCATCTATAAAAAAAGTGATTGTGAACCACACTATTGTGGTATGTACTAACATACCGTGAAAGGAAAATGTTATACTTTATGAAATTTTTAATACATCATTGCAGATTATGAAAATTTTTATTAAAAACTATCCTTAATTGAATTTTTTAAGAAACAAAGTTATTCACACAAAATAATGCAAAATCTTACAGTAGTCAGTAAACCCTCAGCTATATGTACAATTAATACATCTGAACTGCAAACTTTCCTTAAGATACCCTTCAAAAAAAAATTTATTTTCAAATAGTCGATATCGTTTTTTTTAGTCGATGTTTTTTCCATTCAGAATGAACGCGGCCATTCTTAAAACATCAGAGAATTTTAGAAAGAAGTAATGTACAATAAAATGTTAATAAAGAATATTCATTAAAATTCTTAATCACGCTAGAAAGTACAAGAATGTTCCAGATTCTAAAAAAAAAACACTGTAGACTATTCCTTTATAAATTTCGAGAAATTCAAATCAGTTTTCAATAGATTTAAAAAGATTTTAAGTTGAAAAAATTTCAGAAAGGATCAAGATTAGAACGTGACATTGTTCGATTAAAAAATCATTGATTTTATAATATTCCTACCAAAGATATATTTATGCATTTCGGTCATAGACAAAGCACGCTTCTTCGAAGTTCTCTGAATCTTTTAGATGTAGACGTTTGAAATTTTCTAAAATAACCTCGAGTGAAGTGTTCTTCTTTAGATGTCGCCGGAAAAGAGCAAATTCCGTTTCAACCAGTGGTTGCCGAAGCGTGGCTTCCTCAAGACGTTCCTCCAAATTTTCCGAATATATTGGGAATTTCTTCTTATATTTACCGATCACTAAAATCTGCGCAAGGTCCTCATTTTTTGAAGCACCAAACAAGTTATCAATATCTTTGGTCAAGATATTTAGAAATGAAAAATTCAATGAGCCACATATACTCTTCTTCATGAGGGTGATTTCGTTCATACATTCTTGGTAAATTGGACGAATAGTTACATCCTTCAATGAATTTAGATTTCCTTACTCACCCATTCTTTTCTTGCTATCATCTTATCAATTGATGCAATTAAAATTTTCAGGTCGGCTTCGAGAAAGTCATGGTGATCACCAGTCCTATTTGGACCACTCCTTGAATAATGATTATGCAGTGCGTGATTGAAAGGCGTTAATCCCTTTTTATCGAAGGCATTAACGTTAGCCTTGAATTTCAATACACATTTGATTAATGTTTTTTGGCTCAATTCCTATTTCGTTTCAAATCTTACCTTCCTATTAGAGAGACAGGCTAAGTGAAATAGTCTCTCCATATCAATATACCTGCAGTATTTACATCAGCACCATTCTCCAACAAAAAATTGTTACAATGCAGAATGTGTTAAATGTGTCCTGTTCTATCATAATTGCATACTTCAACAGTGATATCGCAGGTGAATATTTATTATGCTTTTGTTTAGCTACACGTCTATAATTGACATTCGCACCTTTTTCCAAAATCAGTCTGATAGTAGCAGGATCACCTCATTTAACGACAATATACAGACTTAATTGGTTAATTTCAGCGCCACGATTCAAGAGAAGCTTTACAACTTCTAAATGCACAATTACAAAAGTGGTCTAGTGCAAAAGGCAAAACTGCACTAGAACACTTTCCTAATTGTGTAAATGTAGAAGTTGTGAAATTTCTTTGAAGTCGTGAAGCTAAGATTAAGCAAACAGCCACTGCATCTTGCTGGTTAACAGAAGATCTTCTCTGTTGACTAGCACTTTTATAATTTCGAAGCGGCCTGCAACAATGGCACAATGAACAAGAGTTGAATCTTTTTTGTCGTTTTTAGATTAAGGTTGATAAAAGCTCCACAGTCCAAAAGACGCTGGATGATTGCGGCTTGGCTTATTAGAATTGGAGAAAAGAATAGCGTATTCTCTTCTTGGTTGCAAGCATCCGGATCAGCGCTTTTTCCCATCAAAGCCTTAATCATTCGTGGTGTATTTGCAGAACCTGTAATAATTACCTCAACAACAGGATGTAACAGCATATGTCTGTCAGAACAATAATAATCCGAGTCGAAATAGCTGATTGCATTTACATCGAAGTCAGTGTTGTTCAGGAAATATTCAAATGTTTCTACTTTATTATTAATAACCAGAAAGTGCAAAAGTGCCGCATAATTTCTACTTGAGAGATACAAATCATTGTTTTCCCTTAAGAGATATTTTATGAGATGGTGGAAACTTCTGGTTTTATCAACATCCTGGATCTTGGGAAGTTTGTCTTCTTTTTTCATTAACACTGCGACTACATCCTCGACTTATTAGCTTGTCCATATTGTGGACTTCTCTCATTGCTCAATTTTTTAGCAATAATGCAACAGCAGACAGAGTGTACTAAAAACTCTTGTTACCGAATACACAGCTGTGTGTAAATGAGTGTTACCCAATTTATCTCGCGCATCGATATTCATTCTAAGGTCAATTGGGGTATGAATTTGATTGCAGTATGTTGTATGTAGTATGTAGTATGATTTTTCTTTTTCTCCATTTTTTAGCAATAATGCTACAGCAGGCTGAGTGTACTAGTAACTCTTGTTACCGAATACGCAGCTGTGTGTAAATGAGTGTTACAGAATTTATCTCACGCATTGATATTTATTCCAAGGTTAATTAGGGTACGAATTACATCAGTGTTGGATTCGCGAAACTAATAACAAATGCTGTGAAGAGCAGTTTTTTCATACAAGGGATTCTCGAAGAGCTGAAGCAGGCTCTCAGGTATAGGAGTGGAGAGCAGATATCATAGTTTTGAATTGGAAATGATAGCAATAATTTATGTTTTGAGAGGCTTTCGCATCTATCTTCAAGGGATCTCTTTCAAAATTATAACAGATTGTCATTTACTTAAACAAGCACTAGATACCCCTTTTGAATGGAACCTCTTGGTATGCCAAAATTAGGATTCAAAGGTAATTTTAATACGCGATATGTTAGGAAAATTTCAAGATATAATGTACGAAATGCAAGAGGGTGTGGTTTACCGGGAGAAAGGTAATGATTCACTCTGCTATGTCCCGGTATGCATGGAAAAACAAGTGATTTTTAAATAAGATGATGAAATGGTTCATTTGGGTCCTTTAAAACAAAAGAGTGCATTAATAGGACGTACTGGTTTCCAAAACTACGTGACAAAATAAAAGAGCATATTTATAATTGTTTGAAACGCATTTCCTTTTCTCCGTCGTCAGGATAATTCAAACGTTATTTGCATATAATCCCGAAGAGTGATGTACTTTTTCGATGATACGTGTTGACCATTTTCGTCCAATTAAAAATCGAGTGACATATATAGATCTTGAACTCATCATATACCTTATATACACAAATTCCCTGTAGAAAACTGAACAAAAAACTACTATGGCAAAATGTTATAAGGAACCAATAGGAGCTCGCTATTCTCGCGAGTGCATAAGCATCCTGCGTGAACTCTAGAACACGCTTGATTCAAGTCGTAACAGTTAGACCAGAGACAAACAACTTAGAAGCAATAAACATGAAGTTCTTAAGACATGCCACCCTCACTTGTTTAGTATTACCTCAATTCGAATACGGATCAAGGATATTAGTTTCCAAAAAGTAACATTAAAAACGTTAGTGATATTCAATAGCTTTTGACAAAAAATGAATGAATCATTAAAATTTTAATAAAAATTGCATTAAATATAAAAATGAACGTACGAGTAGTATATAATTCACATAAATCTTCCAAGTTTTCTTGTAGCTTCCAATCAGTACATTTAATCCAAATGTCTTGTACCAAATTGTGCATACGATACATCAGGATATCGAAGTTTTTGCGTATTTGTAATCAAATTATTTTGTTGTCACAGTAAGATTTTCGTTCACAACAAAAATTTGTTACAACAAAATTTATTAGCACGAGCACCAGATATTGTGCAACAAGGGAAAGAGAAGAGCAATTTACACGAATGAAATTGCCTCTTTCCCATGCTAAGCCGATGCCAGTGGATAGCTCTTTAAGAGCAGTTTACGGAATAGTTTATCTCTGATCTGACTATTGCGACATAAACTAAAGCATGTTCTAGAAATCTAGGGTCACCCTGATTGGTTAAACAACCACCACATGAGGCCCCTGGAAGTGAAAGCAATCCAAGAAAATAACACTGGCTTCCAGTAACATCGCGGTAAATTACACGTATGGTCACGCCTCACGACCGTGAGCTAGGTGACTACATGGTACGATGAAATTACAATGATGTATAAGGGATGTATAAGCACGGAACGGATCTTGTTCAGTTGATACAAGTGCCTTCTAGTCTTTTGATCCATCGCCGGCTTTACCTTTAGATTTGTATTAACCAAAGTTCTCGCTGCATCTTAAATTGAATAAGTGATGGTCTAGAGGTCGAATGTCTCCGAGAGATTCTCACGAAGGGCAGCATTCATTTCAGCCAGGTCTTGGGTCTTAGGAGGGCCCTGGATGTTAATGTTTCTCCTTGTTCTGAAATCCAGGCCGTTGACAGAATGCGCTTGTAGCATGCAGCGTCTTTGCGGACGCACCTGTCGATTAGCAGCTTCTCCCGACGCGACAGCCTATTACGCCTTCTTTGAGCCACGTTGTTCGTAAATCTCTCCCCACACAGGTCCAATTGTGCAAACAATCCTGTCGTTCAGGATAGCTGTAAAGATCTTATACAGCATGTTCAGGTAAGTTATTGGCCTGTGGTTTATTGGGTGAGATCATTTGCTCTCCTTAGCCGCCCTCTTATATATTTATATATATAGGCTGCCCATCTCACTGTCATAAAGATTAAGTTTAGGTCCTAGTATAATCCTAGTATAATCCCCTTACCAAACTCGAAAATTATTATTTTGACCCCGACTTACAAAAACACGAATATCTTCTAAACTAAAACCAGCCAAAAGGGCCTTTTTCATGTCGAAATGACCAAGCATCGAATGCGCCACAGTAATTCGGTGATTGAAAGGATAGCTCTATTACGATATAGTGGGGGTAGAGGCGAGATCTTCCGCCTTACAACACAGGTCTCGATTACATCAAGCACGTAATTGATGGTTATCGTGTGATAGCTCAATCAGAGTACACGCACAGTCATAATGATGTAGCGGGCATTATACATCAACAACTTGCCCTAAGCCTGGGAGCCATAACGGAATGGACGCCTTTCTATTTATAGATTCCAGTGCCCGTTTTGAAAAACGAAAACTACATCTTATACTGGGATGTTACAATCCAGGCGGATCATTATATCCGAGCCAATCGACCCAAAATTGTGATGCATGAGAAAAAAGGTGGAAGAGTTTATATCATCGACATTGCTTGTCCACTCAACGGCAACTTGCATTCAACCTTCACAACTGAGATCCATAAGTATATTGAGCTAAGACCTGAAGTAAAGACATTATAGAGGAATGTGAAACTTGAATCCATTCATCCTATTGTAATTTCGGGTACAGGCAATGTGCGTACGAGATGCACTGAACATCTCGAACATCTAGGAGTTAGTAGGGTACTAGCAGCAATTTAAAAGACGGTTTTATAAAACACCTGTCGCACTGTAAGACAACAGCTGTAAACGACGAACTCCAAACTACATCATACACCTAATTTTGTGCCTACTTCAACATCGTTGCAAGGTAGTTCAAACATCGTATCCGATTCATAACATCTTTAACTCATCAGGTGCTTGACTTATACCGCAGCTGATGATGAAACATCAAATTCACCCGAGAGAAAAGTTGGAAGCGCATTAATACAGAGTTAAGCTAAGAGGAACACCAAAAACCATAAAAAAATAATGAGTTTAATAAATATTTTGAAACGACGCTCGCTTTCCGAGGATCGTCGGGTTCCCCTGGTGTCACCGCTTGGGGCAACAGCATGCAGGACGGTGGTGATGGCGAGCTGCGTGATGGTCAGGCAGATCTCACAGATCGACAAACTGGTCAGCAAAAACATCTGCGACAAGCGGCAAATAGTGGAACATCAACTGAGCCTGCTGAGGATGCTTTGGCTATCGTAAGCGATTTACAGCCAACCACTTCAACAAGACTACCGTGGGAGAGCATCATGTGACATACAACAATAATAGAAGAATTAATGCATCTCTATTACGAAAGTGAGAAATATGTCACTAAACCAAAAAAGAGATACAATTTTAGGATGAAGTTCAGTGGTAGCTCTAAAAAAGCATCCAGAGACGATTAATGTCACCTTTAATGCTATCGGCCGCTGCGTGATGAGAACAGCGGTAAACGACGAACTTCAGACTAACGAACTCTAAAAAATGTTTCTATACATATCTGTACATATATCTATCTCTATACACGTAATTTTTTGCCTATTACAACATCGTCGCAAGAATTTTCAAATATCGTATATATCGTATATAATGATTTGGTGATGATTCATACCCACGTTTGCATTTGAGACCATTGAATACGTTATAAATACGCTCAACTTTATGCATATAGATAGGCAAAATCACAGCCTTAAACCACTGTATGAACATGTCAGAGTTTCTGAGGAGGACACATGCGAAGTTTGGTGCGACCGAAAAAGTATACGTATTTCTGAGTACCGACTGGTTTTAGTTTAAATGAACAATCTCATTTCTTGGTAAACTGTGACCTCAGGTGTCAGATTGTCTTCTACTGCCAAGTCCATCCGCTCTTTAAGAAAACTATAGTTTCAGGTTTTATGAGGAATCTATTTACTGATAAGTTCTTCAAGGATTTGAGGTAACTATGGGTTGATATTTTTTCAAACATAAGGTTCAGGGATTTTTCCATGGAAATAAGACTTTTGCTTTTAATCTAACATAATTTCCTTCCAAACATGCTGCGCGAGCAGTAAAGTTCAGTTACCATTAATCAACGACTTGCAGCTATTCCAGGAGTTGATCGAAGCATTGTCTTGCAGTTGCAAATACTGTTACATCAGCGAAATGTGTTGGTTCAACTATTCAAAACGTCTTTGGAAATGATGCCAACAGACAATTACAAAGTAATTATTAAAGCCGATAAGATTCCAGCAGGCGAACATGAGAGAAGATTCAATGCTCCATCGACAAATGAGGTGGCTATCGTCATCGAGGGAAATGAAGTTGATCGACGTGATATTGTACTTCACAAACGAGGGGATACATTGCAGCGTATTTCAAAAACACATCGATCGTACAACGCACTCCAATATTCCCTTCTATTCTGTTGCGGTGAGGATGGCTATCATTTTGGTATACTGCGAGTCGATCCACACACTGGAGCTCCAACGAAAAAAGAGTATCGTCCATGAATTTCTACTCTTTTCGAATGATGGTTAGGGATGGCTTGAATCATCTTCTGCGCTTTTCCAACAGTAAAAAGTTGACATGTACGCAAAAATTGAATCAGAACGTCTTTTGTTTCTCCAACTAAATCAAAAAAAACTTCGTGTACAGGAGTATGTGCATTTGCGCGATTCAATCGCCAGGGATGGCAATGTGACAGAGATTGGTCAAATGGTTACACTACCGGCTACCTACATTGGCAGTCCTCGACATATGCACGAATATGCACAGGATGCCATGACTTACGTCAGAAATTACGGTCATCCTGATCTCTTTGTCACTTTCACCTGCAACCCAAAGTGGAGCGAGGTTAATGATCTTCTGTTTCCTGGTGAAGTTTCGAGCGATTGACATGACATCGCTGCAAGGGTTTTCAAGCAAAAATTGACGAAGCTTATGGACGCTATCACGAAATACCACATATATGGAGAGACAAGGTGCTCAAGGCAGAAAGGCAAGGCGGAAATTCCAGACCCCACAGTTGATCCACTTTTATACTCCATCATCAGCAGTAACATGATTCATGACCCCTGCGGACATTTAAATCCCACGTCGCCATGTTTTGAAAGATGGGAAATGTACGAAGCGGTTTTCAAAAGATTTTAAGGCCGAAACTCAAACAGGCGAAGATGGTTACCCTGCGTATCGACGACAGAAGCCAATGGACGGAGGTCATACAGCTGTTATCAAAGACAAAGGCAGTAACGTTGAGGTAGATAACCGATGGGTTGTTCCATACACGCCATTGTTGTCCAAAATATTCCCGGCGCATGTCAACGTAGAGTACTGCAATTCAGTCAAGTCGATAATGTACATCCGCAAGTACATCAACAAAGGCAGTGACATGGCGGTATTAGGCGTCGCGAATAACAATGACGAGATCACGCAGTATCAAATGAGACGGTATATTAGTAGCAACGATGCAGTGTGGTGGATATTCAGCTTCTCAATTCATGACAGACATCCAACAGTAGTGCATCCCTCGCTACACCTAGAAATGTGCAACGTGTTTACTTTACAGCAAACAATGCCATTGAAAGAGCCAACAACCCCCAAGATACAACTTTGACGGCGTTTTTCAGATTATGCAGTGATGACAACTTCACCCGAACACTCCTTTACTCGGAAGTTCCCAAGTATTACACTTGGAATTGCTCAATAAACAGTTCTGTAAAAGGAAACAAGATGCACCTGTTCCCAGGACAGATGCAAGAGAGAGAGAGAGAGAGAGAGAGCGATGCATTAGGTAGGGTATACACCATTCATTCAAACAATGCTGAGTGCTTCTATCTCCGAATGTTGCTCCACAATGTCAGAGGGCCGACTTTTTTTGAAAATTTACGAAGCGTTTCCGGACAGCTGTGTTCAACATACAGACAAGCTTGCCAGATACTCGGGTTGCTCGAGGATAATCGTCAGTAACAATGTCCGAGGCACGCATTTCTTGCTCACCTCAACAATTGCGCTCTCTTTTAGCGATCATTTTGACAACGTGTGGGCCGTCAGACCCAAGGACATTGTGGAGAGGATTCAAAGACGATTTAAGTGAAGATTTTTTCGAGGCAGGCACGGAGAGCAACCAATGATTCGAAATTCCAATTTTCCCATCTTATTCACAATAAAGCTCCGGTAGATTTAGAAGACAAATGCATTTATATGATCAGCAAAACACTACAGCAGCTGGGACTCGACTCACCATCACTTGAAATCGACAACACCCTCGATACAGAAGTTCTTCGAGAAACTGACTGAGACCATCGCCCTATGGGTGGAGCGCTTCTACTTCTAGCAGGAGATTTTCACCAAATATTGTCAGTTATCTCTCGATCGACGGCAGCTGTTGAATTGAACGCGTGCTTAAACGCTTCGTTTCTGTGGCGGCAGTTCCAAAAACTCACTCTTCCCACGAATATGAGGGTTCATTTAGGAGAGGATACATCGACACTCAACTTTGCCTAACAATTCCTAGACATTGGCGAAGGAAAATTCCACAGTGCATCTAAGGATTCTCGTGTTGTCATTCCTGACAATTTTTGCAGTTTCAAGTTGTCGGTTACAGAGCTTATTGACCATGTTTTCCCAAAAATTGCGGAAAATTTCAGAGATTACCAGTGGCTGCGAGAAAGAATTATCTTGGCTCCACGAAACGATACCCTCAATAATTTGAATGCTATTATCCAGGACAGCTTGCCGGAAGACGCTGCAACCTACACATCCGTCGACACGGTTACCAACGACGAACAGGTTGTCAACTATCCTATTGAATTTTTAAACTCTTTAGTGACACCAGGAATTCCATCCCACAAACTCATCTTAAGAATCGGCTCATCGACCATGATGTTGCGAAACTTAGATCTACCGAAACTTTGTAACGGTACCCGACTCATCGTGAAACGGTTGCATCCCATTGTTATAGAGGCAACTATTTTGACAGGTGCTGCGAGCGGAACGACGTATTCATCCCAAGAATTCCGTTAATACCATCAGATATCGAGTTTAGAAGATTGCAATTCCCAGTTCGACTTGTTTTCGCGATGACTGTTAACAAGGCTCAATTAGCTCACTTTATCCGAATCATAACTTAGTTACATCAAGTACCTGGTTACTACTATGTACAGTAAATTTTTTCGTTTAATAATATATTAATTGATGCGGTTCACGTACAAAACTATAATCCGTGCTCCCTGAGGTTTCAGTATTGAAGGTGGCAATAATATGGGGCGTTTTCCTTATATTACTCATTTAGATATGTAAAAGGTAGTACGTTTGAAAATCGCATTTTTCATTTTATGTTTTTCAGTTTTTAATTCTTCTTTCGCATTTAGAGTTTTCCTTAAGTTTTGTACGAATTTCATAAGTGATTTTGAATTTGTTGAAACTGAATTCGACAACTCAAATACAATTTTTATAATCAAAATTCGAAAAATACAGTTCCCATTTTCTATATTCAAATTTTTATTTATGTTTTACTTTCTTAGAGTTTTTTTCTAAGTTTAGTTCAAATTTCACTGTCAACTTCGCATTTTTCAAAACCAAATTCTACGACGAATACTTAAAATTTTATGTTGAATCCATTCCAGTATTTCATGTTCAAACTCAATATCAAGAGAAAAAATATAAGTAAGATCGAATGCAATACAAAATCTGACTTTTAAACGCGAAGTTCATTCATAAGTTAAGTTAGTCTTGAGTAATAAAAAGTTGTTCATTATGTGTTTTACATGTTTTTTAAGAATTGTATACAACTTTTATTGCATTTCTGTTTGTTCTTGATGTATAGTATTAATTACAGCGGCCGTTACGCGGCGGCTAAGCCGCCGCCACAGGGCACAGCTAGTTAATTGTATAAGAAGAGGCTTAGTATAAGGAATTTCAAATGATACAAAGGGATCTCAAAGGATTTTCAAGTATTCACACGAATTTATAGGGATTTCAAAAGATTTCGTAAGATTTGATGGGATTTTATAGAATATCCATAACCTCGCTGAAATTCATATGGGAATTCAATGGATTTGAATTAATCGATAGGTTTTTGAAACAATGCATTTTGAGGGATTTCATGAGAAGCATACATAATATTTCAGTGTCATTATCTCCTTGTCTAAATTTGATTACTAGGTTAGGCATCTGGTACCTACTTCGCTACTAAACACGGTCGCAAGTGCTGTAAAAGTATGAAATATTGCCTAAAAACAAAGTTCTAAGGAAAGAATGTTGAGTAATTAAATGTTATCGAATGTTAACAACTAATTATTAGTTTTTTATTTTGTTTAAACATATACCTGTTCAATAATGAAATTGATAATAATTAAATTCTTCATCCCTACTAAAAAAAGTCTGGAATCGTCAGGAAAAAAAGCAGGATTTCGGAAGACTGTTGACGAGAATTGTTACGTTTCTCGCTGGAAAATTATATGATTCAGGAAGTAAATCGGAAAATTTTGTCTATTTTAACGTATTTTATTCTGTTAACAAAATTTATTAGATTTATCCTAATTTTAAAGATTTTATAACAAATTTTAGGTATTCGAAATCGGTGAAACACGCAGATTCTGAATTTCTAACCTTTAAAGCTATAATTTTGAAATTCAAAAATATTTACTATTAAATATTTAAACCTTCCCAGCTGGCCTACCGGTGAGATATCTGTTCATGAAGTGAATTTACATATATTCGGGAATAGTCAGACTCATCAGGAGTCGTCGTAGTATTCAAAAATCAGAATTTCTGACGATTTGTCACTTTTTCTGACTTTTTTTAGTAGGAAGTACATTTTTTTTATCTGGAAGAAAATATCTGAAACCCTAAAACCGCGCTACAAAGCAGTTATAAAAAGATTTTCTCTAGCTGCTGCCCTTTGCGCTCTTTGAGCAAGATCACTTTTTCTAGCTTAACAGATCACTTTTTTAGCTTGACAGGCTGATTGTGCGTAGTAAATAGTGATTGGACGATTGGACCAAACCGAAGCGATAAATTACCCTAAGTGACTGATAAATTACAATAATTTATCTAAAATTTCCGGAAAGCTTCGAAATTTTTGGATGGGCCATTAATAAATTCACCAGAAATTTCCAAAACTTTTGGAAATTTTCAGATTTCTTCAAAACAATTTTGGATACCTCAAAATTTCAGAAATTTCCGTAATTAATAAATTTACCGGAAATCTTCCAAACGGAAATTTCTTGTTACTTATTGTATTAAAAAAGTTCCGGAAAGTTTGCGTTTATTGTTTATTTTCCGAGAATTTGTGTAGAAGGGGAAAAAATGAATGAGCCCAGTGAACTTTGAGGTATATTTTAATCTACATTCGAACCGTTCAAAAAAAATGTTTTGACATGGGAAAAAAATAGTGTCAATTTATTAGCCTATTTTAAAAGCGCCTTGTCACTGCAGTCTTCAATCGGCGGAAAAGATGACGCTCGCAATTTTCGTCTGAAATAAAAAAACTAAAAAAGTTTTCAATTAACATATATTTTTCTTCTGGGTGAACTAAGAAAAACAAAAAAAATCGTAAAATCATAACTTTTTTCATGTTTGAAAATTTTTTTTGAAAGAAAAAAAAATCACTTAAACGTGCTATAAAAGTAATTAGAACAACCTTTTAGCTACTTTTTTAGTTCACTTAGAAAAGAATTTAATACTGAAGAGAAAAAACTTTGATTCGACTCAATAGGTAGTTTAGTTTTTTTTGCTATCACGCCCGCCAATTTAGAAAAATCGTAAAAATGAAAACTGGAGATAACGCTGCAAAGTAGAAACACGTACACAGGGATCTATTATATGAATTCTAACTTGAATGACCCTATTATGTGGGAATACGAATGAATACTGGTTAATACTGGGGCCCAGACTACACATTCAGGTATGAAATTCAAAACAGAAGATCGAGAGGCGTAGCACGCACCCGAGTCTAACCGAGCACTTGAACACCTGATCGACGCTCCTCTGCTTCCGGCTTTACTATATATCACAAAAATACTTAGAATTGGCCTCAACCACTTCGTGAATATATTCTTGGATAGTTTATCTATCGATCCAAGCAATAAAAAAAAAATCGATTTTTCGGACCTTCTAAATCAGGACATCCCCTTAATTCGACTAAGAATGCTTTCAAAATGAAATGCGTTATATTTAGCATTGTTAAATTTTGAACGTTTTGATTTGTGATGCGAATTTTGGATATTTTTGTTTTTCGTAAAATAATAATTATTATAATGTCACTTACTATTTACTCAATAAACTGATTATATTTGAAAGTATACTCATGGTAAATCGTAATTATTGATAATTAACCATCCTCTCATTGTGCAGGTGTAATAACAGATACTATATATAGAGCGTACTTTTGGCGGCGTCTGATAAAAATGTTTAATGTAGCTAATCAACTAACTTCGTGACATTTTTTTCTATGGCAATAGTTAGCTGAATATACAGACTTTATTTTAATACCAAAATCTTTCTTTATTCTTGCAAACTGACGCAGTTAAACACTGTGAAATTATTTCCCATGTACGTTAGGGTGGTCTCCCCTATAGGGAAATTAGTATAGGTAAATAATAAGGAACCAATAATAATTTTCCTCTGGAATTGTTTCCGTGAGGAAATGGAACGGAACTTTTTTTATTTGTTACCGAAACAGATTAGCTGGGGCATTGACGAAAGATGGAAGCCTTGAGAACCAAAATACATTGACTTTTTATTATTATTCATAATTAAGAGTTACATGTAACATTTTAGGCCGATTTCAGATCGCAATTAATATTATGTTTTACTTTTCCATTTTTTAAAATAAAACTAATGGTCTGGAAGATTGTGGTTTAAATACTTCACTCTATAATGACGTTTGATGAGGCGTCTGGAGCCTACTGGAGTTTCTTCGATTTCCTTCGGGGTCAAGGCGGTAACCGTGCCGGTTTCCATGTTTATTTTCGCCCGTCTTTTACAGTTTTTATGATATGTATAGAACCCAGTGAAGAAAGAACTACTCTTCAATATTGCAAAGACGTCACCACTGGATGTTGATAATACAATTTGTTCTTCGGTTGGCATGGGCACATATACATTAACTTTTATTAGCAATTCAATTGGCTTATCGGCAGGAAAAGTGTATAGCCGGAATTCGAACACCAGGTGCGGATTTACATAGGGAGTAAGCCGAATGAATTCAAGTTGCTCAAGTCCATATCCATTTTCGTGAGAAAAAGGAAGCCTTGCAAGTGCAGCCATGGACATGGCAGGAGCCATGGACCTGGCAGGAGCCATGGACCTGGCAGGAGCAGCAGGCCTTGTTGGAGAAGACGTAGACCTGACACGAAGTGGAGGGTTGGCAGGAGGAGACCTTGACCTAGCACGAAGTGGAGGATTCTCAGGAGAAGGAGGCCTGGCAGGTGGAAGAGAGATGTCAGAAAAATGTCTGGCAAAAGAGTAAGAAGGTGCGCAACGCGGAACACCAGGAATAGGTTCTCCATTAGGTAAACACTCGAACTGTGAAGTCAACTCTGCAAAGTGATACAAAAGATTACATTTTTTTAAGGTACGTTGGTATATCATGAACTTTTTGTAGCAAAATTGCGAGGCAAGACTGAGGACATTGAAGAAAGATTGCCCTTGGAAACTTCTTGAACGCTGGACAAGCAATATTCAGGGAACAGTATTCAGGAAGGTTTTAGGTTCCTGGATAAGTTTTATTGGAATTTTTTGTACAGAATATAATGCGCTTTTATACACAAATGCAGCGGAATTTTAGGAGAACAGAAAAAACTTTGCGCAACCGTGCGTAAGACTGTGGTTCAGGAATGGATTTTTGCGAACAAATTAAGCTGCTGGTCGCAATTCTCAACCGATTCACTTTTTTTATTGGTTTAATTCACTCTGGATAAAATTTGAATGAAGTTCCGAAAAAGAAGTACCTTCGATTTTCTTTAGGCTTGCGATAAAGATGTATTTTGACAAGCTGATTACGTGTATCATAGTGAAAGTACCCGCAAATTTAATTTTCAAGGTCGAAACGCTAAAGAACTGATTCTTAAGCGGGTTCTCGATTCTATTTTGAAAAGCATTGATTTAAACAAAAAGTATCGTGGATAAAAGTTGTAGAGCATGAAAAAATACATCTTTTATGAATGATTTGTGTTTTCCCTAAAACCATTGTGTTACAAGAAAAATGAGATTTTCCAAAAATGAGGCATGAGAAGAGCGGCAAAACGTGAGATGAATTGATGAAATTAACGCTCCCCCCGAGACATTGAAAAGGGAAAGGGGTACGACATAATTAATTTTAGTGACGAGTCACGGGTATTCCGCCCCCCCCCCCTCCCCACGAGACATTGGAAAGGGGTACGGGTGCGATTTAAATTATTTCTGTGACCAGTTACAGGGGGACCATGTGCCCCACGAGATTTTGGAAAGTTTTAGCGGCGTGACCTTCTGTGACTAATTAGTAATTACAGAAGTGCTGCAAGTCTCATTTCAAAGAATTCTACACTTTTTGCTAACATTTTCCTCCTTTTCTCGGAAAATAATGATTAAAAAAATACGTATCACATAGAAGGTGCAGTTTTGAAAGATCTACAAATTTTACTGAAGGATATTTTGTGAATTTTTATTATTTACAGAAAAAAACATGAAATTTGTATAGTATTATCAAGTTTTGTCAATGAAAATCAAATTTTCAGGTATTTTCGCTATCACATTCGGGATCAGCGTTAAAATGCATTGGTATACTGATTGTGAGTTCAAAATTAATCGAAGGTACATACGTTTCGGAACTTCACCCTAAAATTCCGAACAAAAGTAAGGTTGCCGATTTTTTATTTTGTTTAAATATTATCAAACAACTATTCTTTCTCACAATACTGCATATTAATACTAACTGTTAATGTATTTTTCTAACAATATCAATTAATAACTAAAAGTACAAATTATTATCCCTGTGAAATTTTCTAAGCGTGAATAATGATATATTATTATTAATAGTAAAATTTTTCCGAACAAAAATGATGATCTTGAGGTTTTTTCACAAAATTTTTAAATAAAAGTTATAACTAATAATTCTCACTATGATTTAGGATTGAATACCATAAAGCTTCAAAATACGTTAAAATCGGTTGAGATTTGCTACCTGCGGGCTCAATTTGGCCGCGGAAATCTATTCCTGAACCATTGTGCGTAGGTGCCATGTAGAAAAATTTTCCATGGGCCTTAAAATTTCCCATGGGATTTACAGGGGAGAAACCACGCAAAAACAAAAAATCTGCATAACTTTTTCGATTTTCATTCGAATCAATCTCTCTCCGAAAACGAAAAATTGCATGGGATGCTTAAAATATCTTCATAGTCGAAAACTTAAAATTTTGGAGAATTGCGAAATGGCGGCAATCTAAATGGACCCAAAAATTCTATTCCTTAGTTATCAACAAAGGGTGACCAAAAATTGTGGAAAATTTGATAATTGATTTTCAAAAGAATGCAAGATCTCAAGATCCAAAATAAATTTTAAAAAACAAAATGGCGGCACATTCAAAACTCAAGAAATACCTATTTCCCACAGTTTTCAACGTAATACTTTTAAACTTCGAGAAAACAAACTGTTTGGCTTCAGAAATTACTTGATAATTTTGAAAATCTAAATTTTGAAACGATACAAAATGGCGCTCAATCCAAAATTAAAAAATAGCTTATTTGCACAGTTTTCAACGAAATACTTTAAAACTTTGTAAAAATAAACTATGTGGTTTCAGAAACTACTTGATAATTTTAACAATCGAAAATATAGAAAAAAAATTATAAATTTAAAAAAAATGAAAAAACTAAGTCCTTCATGACTTTGACATTCTAGTGTTTCACTAGAGTCTTTTGTTTTAAACGGTCCGAAAAAAATATATATTGACCTTTTTTTAATTGCCTGCCGTTTTGGATTTTTTTTAAAATTTGGATTCTTACATTATCAAGTAGTTTCTGAAGCCAAACAGTTTGTTTTCACGAAGTTTCAAAGTGTTTCCTTGAAAAATGTAAAAATGAGCTTTTAAATTTTAAATTGGCTGCCATTTTGTTTTTTAATTTTGTGATTTTTAAATTTATCAAGTAATTTCTGTAACCAAACATATTGTTTTGCCGAAGTTTAAAAGTATTACGTTGAAAACTGTGAGAAAAAGGTTTTTTGAGTTTTGAATTAGCCACCATTTTGTATTCTTTTCAAATTTTGGATTTTGAGATCTTGCATTTGCGTAAGAATAAACTATTAAATTTGTCCACAATTTTTGGTCACCCTTTGTTAATTACTTTAAGAAATAGCTTTTTGGGTCCATTAAGATGGCCGCCATTTTGTGATTTTTCAAAATTTTGAGTTTTTGACCATGAAGATGTTTTGACCATCTCATGCAAATCCTCTTCCTCGAAGAAAGATTAATTCGAATCAAAATTGAAAAAGTTATGCAGATTTATCGTTTTTGCGTGATTATCTCCCATGTAAATCCCACGGGAAATTTCGAGGCCCATGTTTGATGGGTACATATTAAGAGATTTGGCTAAAATTTGGGGTACTTTCTTTTTTTCGGCATACGAACAAATTCCACTAGTGGAAGCAAACGAATTTAAAAAAAATAAATAAGGACCACCCTAACACACATTAACACACGCATATGCCACTCGATTTTTATCCGATGACGTCCGAAATATGCGCGAGTCCATTTCAACCCTGCCAAATATCGGACAAAAAAGTATTCTACATTCCGTCTACAAGCCAAGTTTAGTTTGAGCAAAAGTAATCAAAATAAAGTTAGTCGTCTTTGTTCGTTAGTAGATTATTTGTTTTTTTTTATATTCTTTAATTCAATCAAACCCCCACAGATTGTCATCAATTAATATCATAGCTAATAAACCGCAATCATGTAGTTTTTTATCCTCTCATTTTTTGCTTCAAGCTAGATATTTTACAACATCATTATAATAATAATAAAAATCACACTAAAAGGGAAGAAAGAAACTTCACTTAAGTCAAATTTTTTGTGCTTCTGTTATCAATTTTTATCCTAATTTGCTTTTCTACCTTTTACTTTCTATTTTCTACCTAGAATTCTTCTTATTTCCAGACCAGTTTTCACATTCCGATTATATTTAGACTTTATAACCTTATACGAGTAGGAAAGAGTGCCGACCTCGTTTGGACATTTCGACTGCTCCTAATAAAAAAGTATTAATTCGTCATTGCTGGTAATAAAATCGTACACCACCATCTGTGTCAATAAAAACGCAACTCAACATCAGCGTCAATATTCACGTTATTCGTTATTTTCGCCAATAAGAACGTAACAGTATAGGTTATGTACAGTTGTTACGTTCTTATTGGGGACAATAACGAATAACGTGAATATTGTCGCTGATGTTGAGTTACATTTTCATTGACAGAGATGGTGATGTACGTTTTTATTGGCAGCAATGACGAATTACTACTTTATGATTAGGAGCAGCCGAAAATTTTATGATGTTATTGGAGTAATACAAATATTCCAACATTTCGGTCACAGCGTTGTTACCCTCTTCAGGGTATCAGCAGGATGTTTCCTAGCTTTCCCATAAAATTAACTGAAGATGGCATCAATAAAAGATGGAAAGAGATGAAAATATCTACAAACTTGCCTGAAGGTCAATTTGAGAAAGGTATAGATTTCATGATGAATCAAACAATTTTTATATTTGATAATAAATTTTATAGCCAGAACCACGGAATCCCAATAAGTATGACCATTTCTCCAATCTCAGCCGATATAGTGATGGCATTCCTGGAGGATGAAATTTTTAAAAAATTGTAATTCGACATTCCAATATATGGTACTTTAGATTTGTGGGTGACACTATCGGTTTTTCTGTGTACAATCCTAGAATTCAATTGACCATGGAAATTGACAAAAATAACAAAATAAGCTCTATAAATTAAACCGGAAGTAGAAAAGAATGATGAAATCATAACTAGCTGCTAACTAAAAGATACATATTCAGGTAGAGTACTTGAAATTATATCAAACCATCCACTGAAACATAAAATAGCAATACTAAGGAATATGCTAGATAGGGCCATAAGTCTATCACATAAATCTTTCCATAATGAAAACATCAATAAAGTTAAGAAGATACTCCACTCAAATCACTATCCGGATAAATTTATAATAAAACACGGGAAGGTAGAATCGTGGATTTAAACAATGAAAAGAATAGAGATTATAAAATTAGAAATGATCAGGAAGACAAAATAATAATTCAAAGAGTTCTAATTCTCGAAATACCTTTTTCATTGCGTTCGTAAAACAATTATTTGAAAGGAATCAATTCTTTTTTTTGAACTTAAGTTTCATATAATGTAATAACGTCAATAATACCATATGTAGAGTTTCCGTTTAAATTAAACAATTTTCTAAAGACAGGAAAAGATAAATTAAATAAATTGGAAAAAAAATGTAAATTTTAGATTAAAATGTAAACATTGTGGAGTGACTTATGTAGGACATACCAAATGGCTATCAAGCAGTAGATTAAAATAGCATATAGATAACATTAAATTAATACCTTATTCTCATAATTTTATTACAAAATATAGGATAAAATTCCCAGAACGTGGATTTGATTGGAATGACATTCCAATTTTGCATAAAGAGAATGATAAGACCAAACGAGAATTAACGGAAATGATTTGCATCAAAAAGAAGAAAAATACGCAATCTTAGTTTGGACATGATTTCATACTTACGGAAAACATTTCTTACATCAAGTTGATAGTCGTATGTATACTGTAAATAATGAACATTACGACTAATAATGTAGCTTTGGATAGGACTGTCACTTTTGTTAACGAAAGCCATGTCCTCGGAAAAGTTTCAGGCGATGAATGGAGACTGAGTGTTTGGAATACTAGAGGTGCAAATGATCTTAAGAAAAGATGCGCGTAAAGAAATTAGATATTTTATGTGTACCGAAAACAAAGAAAAAGGGACGTCAAATAAGAAAGATAGAAAATGGGCTAGAATTTTGGTTAAAGGTAGATAATGAATCACATGGTAGGCAAGGAGTCGGTCTGATTATGAATGTGAAAGCAAAACAGGATGTTAAGAAGAATTAATGTACCTCCTATATTATTATGTGTCAAAATGAAAGTGGGAATCAGAAGGCCATTTATTATAGCTATCTACGCTCCAGTTGATGGTGACAGTAGTGATGTGAAAGATACCTTCTGGGAGTCGCTAAATGATATAATAGGTACTTGCGATCCTGGAGAAAGAATCATTCTACTCGGAGATATGAATGGCTGGGTTGGTGTGCAATGCAAAGGTACTGACTGAGTACTTGGTCATATCGGGACCCAAAATTGAATGGTAGTGGAGAGAAATTGGATAGCTTATGCTCAGAAAAAGGGTGTTTATCATAAATACTTGGTTCAGACATAAAATGATCCACATGTATACTCGGTGCAGAGGCGAAAGCCACAGTCTCGATAAGTGTTGTGTGTTTTACATACAGGAAGTGGCTTCTAGTGAAAAGGTCTGATTCTCATATATTTTACACAGGGTTGGCATTAGACAGAAAATTGGCCCGGGAAATATGGTTAAAACAAATGGTTGGGGATCAGGAAGCGGCCCAGTCGTGCAAGTCAAACGAACCAAATTGCTTAGAATAGTACCGGCCCACCGGGATATTTCCCGAAATCCCACCTTACCAATTCGAGTCTGATTTTTCAATTTATTATATTATGAAGAAGTATCTGCATGAAAGCAATTTGAAAAATGTACAGTTTTTTCTTCAATACTGTAAGAGTTTTCGATAACGAGAGCAATTCGGTAATTATTGAATTTTCCTATTAGAATACATAGAAAAATGATAGCTTTGACGAGTGTTGAAGCAAGAACTGTTAATTGTTCAAGTTCTTTCAAAGAAATATTTTGTCAGGAAACAGAAAGTTATAAATTGTGAAATATGAGTGAACATTTTCACTAAAACTTATTTCTTGATTCGTGTATATTTGATGCAGTCCTTCAGATTTTTAGAAAAATTTGTTTCCACCGAATTCCAGTAAATATTCGAGCTCAGCTTGGAAGCGATACAGTGCGGCAATTATGCGGAAAATATGTATAAAATCCTTAAGTATTTTATAAATAAATAGGTTAATTATTATATTCCCAGGTTTCTAGGAATTTTCCTCAGGATATTGGGATACCCTGAGCATAACCCGTTTATGATTGAGAGAAAATAAAATATTTAAAAGTCAAAACGAGGTCTTCACTCCTTACTCTACATAAATCGAAAAATTCAGACGTAATCAAACAAACTTTATCATAAGCTAAATATAAATCTTCCATTCCAGCGTGATATCAGGTAAGTGTTGAAATGAGGTATAAAACTCCAGATTGTAAATTTCGAATAACAGATAAGACTTAATATAAATGTTCTGATGATATACATATAAATTTTCAAATAATAGATCAGTTTCAAATTTCTAATATTTTAAGAATATACCCTAAGAAAGATATGTAAAATTTCAAACCACGAAGTATTAAACAGAATTTTAAGAATATTATTCATATTTAAATAGAAGAAATTTAGTTTATTTTGGGTTTTCTCATTATTATTCTATTACAATCAGTAAGCATGATAAATTTCTGCTTCCACTTTAACTAACTGTACTTTCTGGTTCTGAAATTGGGGCAAGTTCCCTACGAATAGGGCCACTTTTCGAAGTCCATTTTTTATGACACACATATTCTGGATTCCCCCGGAATGATTTCAGGTGAAATTTGTACTCATTTGAGACAATCTCACATGGAGTTTGGAAAAAAATCGCAATTGCGGATTACCA